>BPLR01011940.1:0-119277 GCA_021605095.1 Caerostris extrusa | reverse complement strand
ATCTGCCTGTTAAAATAAATATTAATTATAAATTAATTAAATCATAATTAATTAATTAAACTAATTATTTTTATCTTCTAAATATTTACATTTTATTATTATTAAATGTCATTTTTTTTTTTTTTTTTTCATTTACATATATTTCTAAAGAATCATATGTAATTATAGCAGTCGGCGAAAAATATTTTATCAGAACAAGAAACTAGATTCAGAATAGAGAATAATAATAATAATTAAAGCAATGTTGGATTATTCTCAAAAATTCTGAAAACTTCTCTTGCAATCTTTTATATGCGTTCCTAAATTTGAAACTTCCCAAGCTCTGAAAATTTCATACAATATATTACGAAAATTTGCCTATCTTTTTCAAAAAATATTAAATTTTCCATCTTTGAAATAAGTTTGCTTAAAAAGGTAATATGATTTCTGTAAACTACTATGGTAAAAACATATTTAGCTGACCACATGACTGAAGTTGTAGTAGTAAATTCTAAGTTGTAGTTTTACTGGGGGAGAGGGGCAGTATCTTTTGGGAAGCACATTTACCTAGAATTCTATATCTAGTTTCTGAGAATTTCATTGTTACCCCCAAACATGCCTAGACAGGTCGTCCCCTCGAAAAAGAACCCTCTTCTTATCGAATCGTTGGTTTTAAGTGATAACCTATGACCTTAGGGGTCATTTTTGTACTGTTTGTAGTGACGTACATAAATAGCGCTGCGTATGAATTTTTTTGACGAATCAGAGTGTCACATTTTAGCACATGTGCCTTTTTACTCATTTGTAGAACATTTTACACACTCAACTTAGGTTGTCTCGTAGTCCAGCTGAATTGTCCCATCTTTAATTTTGTGTGTGCTTAATATCAGCTGCAAAGAACTTTAACTTCAATTTAAATAATTGACTTTTAATTGTAAGTATTTATATTTTGTTTTGTTGATGATATAGATCTTCAATGATGATTATTGTTTGGTTTATTTTTTTTGTAAGTCTGTTTTTGTGTTAAGCCTTATTTGTAAACCTATTTTTAAGGAGATAAGCTGTTTTATTTTTATTTATTTTATATATATATATTTTTACATTCTATTCAATCGATTAATCTTATTTTATTATTTCTATCTGTGTTTGTATATAATTATAGATTTACAGAAATGTCAATTGCTATGGATTTTTCGTAGTTTTTTTAGGAAAATAACAAAATTTTTGATTATATAGGCTAATATTTCTACAGAAATGTTGAAAATTTTATTCAGTTTTTAGTTAATAATTAAGCAAGTATCAGTCAGTCTTATTCAATAATGTGACATAAATATAGCGTCACTATCAGATTTTCCCTTTTCTTATCAAAAACAGACTGTTAGTCTGTGAGATCTTTACTTACTTAGAACAACAGAACTATTGAATATTGTCTGACATACTACAGAGAAGTGTCATTTAAAGTTGGCTGCTCTGTTATTACTACAGTCTTTTGAGTGATTACTATATGGTTATTTCTTAATATAATATAAATTAATTATTTGTAAATAATTTATTTATCAAATAAATGAAGTATATTTATTCACTGTTCTGAATAATTAACTCAGTGTTCCTAAAATTTTAGGGATTTAATTGTAAGAAATGTAATTTAACTTTCTATATTTTAAACATTATTATTAAATTGCTGTTTATTTGATATTTAAATACAACATAATATTGATATATCGCCCCATATTTATCACCCTTTTATATTGTCCCTCTTTATATAGGGCTTTTTCTCCCCCTTCTTCCATTCTGAACGATACAAACGGGGACAGAAATGAATAGTATACTGTAATAAAGGAATATATAATTAAATAAAGACGTTCTATTTTTGAGAAACTATTCTGATAAAACTGTTTTCTTCGATATAAAAATGTTTATCGAATTCTTTATAAAATTTTTTACTTATAAGTTTACTATTTTAAGTGTGTGTGTGATTTTTTTTTATTTATTTTTTTTTTTTTAATGCTGTATTTACTTTTTAAATAATTTAGATTCAGAGTGTTAGTTAAAACACACCTTTATTATTTAAGTTTTCTTTTACTCCATATGTTTAGAAAACCATATATATATATATATATATATTATTAGTTATCATTAAAATAAAGGAAAATATATATTATTTTTATAATCGAAAATATTACTTATGAAAATTTTGAGTATTCTATGTTTCTTTATTTTTTAAAATTTTTTTGGTATATTTTTTATTAATTTTATTAGCATCCCCGCGTTTTTTTCGTTACTTATGCTAAGATCAGATGCAAACGATATTCAAATAAACAGTTTATTTAATATTGATTATTTTTAGTCTAATTTTCATTATTTTTTCTTTATCGCTAAATATAATTAGAATTTCATGAAACCAATTAAAATAAATTCTATGTACGATAAAAATAAGTTCTCTATATGCATAACAAAATTTAAAATATCCATACTGTTTAAAACTAATTTGAATTCTTTATTTAGATTCCTCAAAAACTACAATTTCTAAACTAAAAAATTAAAAATTATCGTTAAAAAATCTCAAAAACTATTTTTTTTACATCGTATTTTTTTTTTTTGCTATTTCAAAAATTATATCAAAATTCTGTAATGTTTCAAATACTTGGAAATGTTCTTAAAAGAGTGAAAAAATAAATACATTGACTATTATTTGAGACAGACGTGAACTTATTCTTAACATTATCATGCATGGTACAATATGCGTATATTAAAGTTTTTACATGAAAACTTGGAAATATTAAAATTCAATTTATTGTAATTATTTATTAATACGGATAGGATTTTTTATACTTATTAACTGTTAATTCTTCTTAAAAAGTATCCATTTTTTTTTTTTTTTTAAATCTATTTATAAGGATATATAAAGACTTTTTTTTTTTTTTTAAGATGTCCGATTATTTTTTCATTTTTTCTTTTTCCCCCTGATTTATTAAAAGTAAAAAATGTTTATATTGTACTATAAAAAGTGTTTATATTAACTCATATTTCAAAATCTGCTAAATTTTACAAGTTTTCGTTATTTCCTTAAGCATCACTGCTCGATGTTCAAATAAACAGTTTTGGTGCGACTTTTATTAAATAAACAAAGATGGCATTCAAGATCGTTCTGCAGTGAAGTGAAAAAATTGTAAAGACTTGATAAAATTTCCAGAAAGTTGATTTGTTTAAAATATATTTTTTTAAATTTTTATAAAAATGTATTATACACAATTCTTAACACTGCTACACAGTGTTTTGGATTACAAAATACAGAAAACGTCATATAAATATTTATAGCTCTTAAATGTTTACATAGGTTTGGAAAAAAAAAAAATATATAAATAAATATCCTCCTACTTTGCCGAAATGATGCTTTTATTCTTTTTTAAATAGAAAATATACCAAAAAAAGAATTACGTCATCTAAAAAATAGTAATTGCAGTCCTGTATCTCATAATCTTTCTGTACATAAATCTTAAGTAATCTTCTATAGTAAGTTTCCTGATTTAAAGTGCAAATCCCAAAAATAGGTTGGAATTTTGACAGCATGCCATGAACTGCGTCGTTTTTCTTAGAAAGCATTTCTCTCAAAAATATTTAATGCTGCATAATGACAGCATTTCTCCTTTCTTTTATTTATTTATTTTTTTCTAAACAATTTGTTGGTACAGTTTAAGATTATGATTTTTTTCTTAAAGAGGAATTTCTGTTTCTTCATTTACAATTGATAAATCTTCCGGCAATAAAATAACTTTTTAATTTTAATAAATTAATTTTTAATTAATTAAATTTAAAGAACTTGTTGAAAATTAAATACGATTTTTTTAAAGTATCTGAAAAAATATAATTAAGTATAATTAAATAAAATCAATTATTAAAAAAAACATTTAGAATTGTATTTTGTATTGTATTTGATTTGTTTAAATTGTATTATATTTGATTTGTTTAAAATTGTCACTGTATTTGATTTTTGTTTAAAATTGTATTTTGTATTTGTAAAATTGTATTTTTTTGTATTTCTGTATAAGTCAACTTTTAACATTCTACATTATTTATTAACTTTGAATGAACATTTCAACTTTTATCGAATATTTCTAATTACCAATGATCTATTTAGGTTATAAATTTAATTCATTAAAATGTTTTTATCAATGTTTTGAACAGACAGACAGGGAGAGAGTAAATAAAGGAGGTAGACATTTTATTTCAGTCCACTAGGCCCCTGGCTTCCCAATGTAACTTCAAGACTTCTCCTTGGCGCTGAGCCTCCCTGTTCAGTCCTGGACATTTCAGAAGATGTTCTATATTCATTGTACCGGCTCTACATACTGGGCAAGTGTTCGAGGCGGGGACATCTATCCTGTTAAGGTGTCCCGCAAGACAATCGTGTCCAGTTCTTAATCGAAAGTTGGCAACCGCCTCTTTACGTGGTCTAGTGTTAAAGATTTTCCAGCTGTCTTGAATAGTGTGCCACTGTTTGCCTTCAGACTTAGTTATGAGATTATCTTTCAGATTCTTAAAAATTTATCTATGAATATATTTTTTGAAAGATTCTGGTGGAACTTGTTTCTTTCAATATTCACATGATTTCCTTTCTTTGCAAATGAATCTGCTGCTTCATTACATTTTAATTCCCACGTGTGATGGTATCCACTGGAATACAATTTGCTTATCTATCATTAGTGTTAAATCTTCGTTATAAGTATATTTACATGCATGCTCCTTTTTCAATTCCTTCTATTAGCTCACACTCCCCATATATATATATATCTTGTTCAAATTTTCAATCGTTCATAAAAACACTTTATTCATCCACACAAGTTCAAAACATTTTTTTTTTTAACTTGTAGTGGGTGACACTGGATGTTAATACAGTTTTTCAAATATTAATTCTGTAATTAAATTTAATTCATTAATTTTAGTTTTTTTTTTAGATTTAAGTTGCATGTATCTACCAGTAGATGGCGCCAGATATAAGAGGAAAATTTCAAGTTGAAATGAAAACCTTTCTTTTTCATTCAATTCCTACTATTAGTTCACACTCTTCCTATATATATATATCTTGTTCAAATACATTTCTTTTGAACTTGTAGTGGATGGCAATTGATGTTAATACAGTTTTTTTCAAATATCAATTCATTCATTAAATGTAATTAATTAATTTTAGTTTTTTTAATTACATATTTCTACCAACAGATGGCGCCAGATAAACTTAAAAAAATGAATGAAAATTATTTATAAAGCACTTTCTGCAATATAATAGTGGGGAAAAAAAAAAAGAGGAATTGACTTAAAAGTTTTTTTTTTATATTACTTGTTATGATTAAGTGCCCTGCTTTTTGTCTTTCCAGCGTGACGTCTTTCTTGCGGTTGTCATCTTGCGAGTGATGCGCCTTCCCGGTTGAAGTGCCAGCGCTGCCCCTGCCGGGGAGACCAGCCGTGAACCGATCCTGGACCGCGTTCCCCGGCGGAGGAGGAGGGGCGGGCCCCCGAGAGCCACCCCCGCCCTGGAGGAGCCGCCCGGCTGGAAGGGAGGGCCCCATCCACCACCACCACCACGGCCCTATGCCCGCTCAGATGCCGCCCCACCACCCGCCCCAGGGACCGCCGCCGCCGCCACACCCCATGCCGCCGCACACCATGCCCGACGGAAGGCCCCTAGAGCACGGTGAGTGCCCTACACCTTCTTTGTGTTTCTTTTTGAACATTTGGTTCGTTATTTCAAGGTTTAAAAAATTTCCAACAAACCCCCACCATCGATGTACAAAAAATATGAAAACAAATTTTTATTAATTTTTTTATTATATGAAAATGAAATAAAACCATGGGTGTTAAAAATAACATAAAAATTGTAATAAAAGCCATCTTTAAAAAATGGATGTTAATAATCGAAAGGACAAAAAAATTAAATAAAAGTGATTACAAGACTGTTTAAAAAAGAAGGAAAAATTAATAATATTACTAACAAAAAATATGTTCGATATTTAATATTAATTAACTTTTTTAATGTTTAATTTGTGTTAGTGGCAATTTACCAAAGTATTTTTGTAATCCTCCCAAATTTCCCCCATGTCGTTCAACTTTAACTTAATTTGTCTTACAACCGTTGCTAGTAAACATTTAAAATTTTTATTATATCACCTTGAAGGTGCAATATTTTCAAAAAAATTTAAATAATGATGGGAAAAGAGATATAATCTCTTTAAATTATTAAAATGGAAGGGAGGAAAGAAAAAAAAAAAAAAGAAATGTAATGTAAATTATTTTGTGAAAATTCCATCACATCACCACTGTATTATATATGATGGCATTCTTTCTAGTATGGGTTTACATTATTTCAGATTTTGTCTGCGAAAAATTCGCCAATATGTTGAAAGCTTTATTATGTAAATATCACCATGCCAACTCTATCATTAAGCAGTTTGAGAAAAAAAACTATTAAGTTTTTAATTTAAAATGTCCCTCACTGCAAAGTGATCAAAGTAAAAATGGATGATAACTATATAATAAAGCTCTAATAGTTCTATTACTATTTTACAAAATGGAAATAGCAGATCTATTCTAGACTATTGCAGACTATTCTAGTACTATTTTACCAAATACATATTGAACTCATAAAAGATCTTCCATGCTGACATATCAGTAGGACCTATCTCTGAATGATTAGGATATTGAAGAAAAATTAATGATAATTTCCATGTGATGAGTATACGAAGCTATAATTCGAATATTGACATTTCATTTGAATCACTTTCGGTACCTAACTTATTGCTTAAATATAAAGTTTAATTCAATTCTCGCCCTCCATAAATCAATTTAACTTCTGATACCGAATCTTTGACAGATAAGGCAGTTGTACCTCAGTATACGTCCTTAACGTGTTTCCGGATTTACTTAGATTCTTAGATTTACGCCAAACAAGATGTAAACCAAACAAATTCTTCCCTTAAGGCTACACCAGTGGATACCATCCTTCAATGAGTCAGGTAACAGATGATACTGACACTTTCATGATTACGGCGTGACACAGTACAATGATATCTCTGTATAAGTACATCTGCTTTGAATTAAGAGAGAAAAAAAAATCATGTTGTTACTGACTTATTATACTTTGATGGAGTTCTATAAAGTAATTTAAAGGCTGCTTAATACTAAAACACGTAAATAACGATCCGTCTTCCAAACAGAATTTTTCGCATCCAAACAAGACGTATATCAAATTAGAATTAATTCAAAGCAGATGTATACAGATATATCATTGTAATGTGTCAAGCCGAAATCATAAAATAGTCAGTGTCATCTATTACCTGACTCGTGGCTCATTGGAAGCGTGAGGTTCGAATCGACTGGTAGTCGGATATGAAGAAACTCGATAACGATTGTGATAATGTGTACAACATCCCGTGTCGATAACTGGGTTGCCTAGTGAGAGTTTTCCGAGTTTTCTCATGTACGACACGTAAATGTGACTTGTTATCCGTGTAAGGCACAGTCCTCTCTTCAACATCCATCGGTTTCGGTTGTTCGTGATCCACCGTGGTTCTACCCTCATCTTTCTAACTGGTAGCAGGCTACATAGCTCTCAGGTGGGGTATAGAGAAAAAAAAAAAAAAATGTCAATTATTTAAAACACTTTTATTGCTTAATGTTTACTACTTAATATCTCTAAAGTGGTCGAATAAATCATTAATTGATAATTCAGATAAATACTTCCAATCACGAAGAAATGTGACATGCTACTGATGCTTCATATGTGTTTCACAAATCTTTTGTAAGTTGTTGAATATTTTTTATCATCAATCATAAAAGAAGACTGAATTAATGGTGAAACACTACCCTATTGTAGAAATTAGTAACCGTGATTCCCCCTCCCTCCCCCTGTCAGCACTTACTATTTCAACTAATTCGTATAATTGAAATATAATAATTATCGTAATATAATAATAATAATAAGGAATAGTACAATAATTATCTTTTATATAAGTCCCTTTAGTTTTGTATAATAAAATAAAAAAATCCCGAAAACTAGAAAAGTTCATCGTGTCGATACAAAACGTTCACACAAATTGTAACAGTCGCCATCGTGCGTCTTTGCTTTAGGAAGCTGTCAGTTGGGCACATCGCCTTATGCGCGACCATTGCGACGCTAGTGAAGTTTAATTTGTTATTTGATTTAAAGAAAAGCGCAAGGCTTGACACACACTACGAAGAAATTAGAATCTGTATTTTTAAAATTCTTTTTTAGTATGTTTAATAGACTTCGTAAAATGTATCAGAAAATGAGTGAAGAAATTAAATAAAATCAGTTATCTATAAAAGAAAAAAAAATCCCTGTGATATTCTCGAAATTTTTCTAATGATCTAGATAAAAATTAATGGTTACGCAATGTGTTCTTATTTTAGAAAATTAAATTAGAAATTAGTGCGCAATTAAAAATGAGGTCCCATCATTTGCAATTGTAATCGAATTTATGCACATTTAAACGTAATAGGTAGCAACAGCTAGGTCAATATACAATTTACCCATAAAATTTAGGATTTAATGTAACAGCTAACGCATAACAGCAATCTTAAACAAACAAAGAAAATGTATCAATAAATCATATGCTTGCCTTTTGTCCTTTCAGTTATCATTCAAAATTAAAAAATGAAAACAGATTAAATAAAAAAAAGCACCTGAAAGAAATTTGAATAATAAACCAATAAAAACTTTGAAAATGGTCTTGACATCTCTTCCCAAAACAATGGCCATGCATTTTATGGGTAAAAAAATGATTTCTTATTAAAAAAAAAAAAAAAAAAAGTTTTGATTAAAATTATAATTTTGCTGAATTTAAAAATTTATAATAGTGATAATCTTTCATTTAATTATGTAACCGTGATTTGCGTACATTTTGAATGTGATGAAAAGCAATAATTTCGAATAAATTGAAATTTCGACACGTTTCTTACGTAATTAAATGCGTCTACAGTAATTTTTATTCTTTTTTTCTTATTGTGAGACTTCTACCATAATAAGAACATCCAACGAAATCGTTGTCTGCTAGAGACCAGACTTGACAGAAAAGTTATACGGTGTCGCCATCTGTCACTTAAGTCAGAAACTAAATTAAGTCTCTACTTGTTATTTTATGTTGCCATTTCCAGTAAAGTATTTTATTTTCAATAGTGCAATAAATATCAACATTCTACGCATGTTGCCATTAATAAATTTAATGAGATTTAATGTAATTTAATTATAAATAATTTTAATTTTAATAATTGTAATTGTAATTTTTTAAATAAAAAATTCAATATATTTTTGAATTTTTTTATTTAGTTATATTGCATTCCTTCAAGACAAAATTTAATTTTATTGCACTTTTTGAACAATTGTCAATATTTAACTTTGTAGGATTAATAGAGAAAAATTACTATTTAATATTTATTTCAACAAAATTTATTTACTGATAACCGTCTGTTGTATAATAACTTTCGATAATTAATTATCAACATAGTAATATTAATTTACACTAACAGATGGTGATTCTAGCAATGTAAACAAATAAATGAATAAATAAATACTTGTACAATTTAGATTAAAAAGTTAGATATAAATGAAAAATTTTTTTTCACTGTTTGTCACTTGAATATCTAATAAAATAAGATTTCTTATAGTGTTATTTTATGGGTACGTTATTATTACCAAAAAATGTTTTTCGTTTATTGAACACAATAAAAAAAAGTTTTTTTTTTTTTTTTTTGTGTTAAAAAAAAAAAAAAAAAAATTGCTAAAAAAAATTTTAATTTACATTATACTGTTTCAAATAAAAAAAAAAAAAAAGTTTTTTTTTTTTGAAACAGTATAATGTAAATTAAAAAAATTTTTTTTAGCAATTTTTTTTTTTTTTTTTAAATAAATCAAATTTCAACACCTTAGTGATTTTTAAACATATTATTATTGAAATTCATCTCTTAAATTAAATGTAAATATGGCAATGTAGTTTTAATTTTTGAACGTCATATCTTTATAAAGTGCAAAAAAGTTTTATGTTTTAAGTTTCAGATATGGTATAACTATTTATTAAAATCTAGAAATAAAGGTAGTTTAAAAAATAAAGGAAAAAGAAAAAAAAAAAAAAGCTAGTTAAAGAAGGGGAAAAAAAAATAGCACTTAGCACACAATAGCATTATTATTATTATTATTTTTTTTTTTTTTTTGTTTACTTAAAATTGTATTGATTAAATGAATTTCGGTTCCTGCTAAATTGTTCGAAAATTATTCTTGTATATTTTACTAGTAATATTTTGGATTCTTTTTTAATTCAATTGTACTTTTGAGAAATGTTATAGCATAAAATTTAATTTAAACAGATAAAGATATAAACAGCAAGTAAAATACTTTTTTTTTTTTGTAGCAACAATTATATAAAATAGTGGTTGAATTTAATATTTTCCTGGGGGAAAAAAATTGTAAGTGAAATACAAATGATTTTTACAATTATGCACCCGATTAATTTTTTTCTACCTGTAATTAAAAGTCATTAATCTAAATCCTATAAATTCCTTCCTTTAATTTTTGAGTAAGTTATTTTTTTTTTTTAGGTGGTTTGTGTAATTTTAGTAATTATAGGAATTAGTAATTATACTTCAATTTGTAATAGTAATTATTAGTAATTATACTTCAATTTGTACAATTTAGATTAAAAAGATAGATATAAATGAAAAAAAAAATGTTTATTGAACATTTAATAATATGTTGCTAATCAGAAAGTTATATACAAGATTATGTAACCAAATCAGTTAAAATCAAGGTATGTATTGGCTCATTAAACACAGCTCAAATAAAGTAATTTAAAACCAGACTAGCTCGAAATTAATTAGTCGGTGCAAAATAGCATAAAAAAATTATTTTTAATTAGATCCAAAATCATCGAGAAACTGTGATCTGAATATTGAGAACTGCTTAAGATTATAACGTTCTAAGATATCAACTTTGTTGGTTTAATGTCAGATCAATTTTCATTAAATTGGAAAATTAATTAATTATTTTATTAAGTCGTAGTTCATATGATTGATATTCGTTAATCGGTGTTCTTCGGTCAGAAGAATATTTAGCAATTCATGTTGGGGAAAGAAAAAAAAAAAAGAATTAATAAAATCAAAAATTATTGTGAAAAAAATTATTTAAATCAAAAATTAATTAAAAATCATTATTTATTCTGAATTGAAATTATCTGAAGAATTAAAAATAAATTAATAGTTTAAAAAACTAAAACATGCTTTTAGAGTTAATCAAATTAAAAAGTAAAAAATAATTGTTAACATAAGAATAAAATGACTGACGAGAAAATGAATGTCGCTGTTCTAAAAGCGTGGGGTGCTCGATATCAATCGTTATCATTTTTCACTAGTTTCATTCCGAAATGCAGAGTTAGTTTTAAAATGTCATACAAAGCACCCCACGCTTTTAGAACAGTGGCATTCATTTTCTTGTCAGTCATTTTATTCTTATGTTAACAATTATTTTTTACTTTTTAATTTGATTAACTCTAAAAGCGTGTTTTTTAGTTTTTTTAATTTATTTTTTACTTTTTAGTTTGATTAACTCTAAAAGCGTGATTTTTTAGTTTTTTTTAAACTCTAAAAGCGTGTTTTTTTAGTTTTTTTTAAACTCTAAACTATTAATTTATTTTTTATTTTTTACTTTTAGTTTAACAGTCAAACAAACATTCAGGTGAAACAACTGTTTTCTTTCTGAAAGATGCCTGTAAATGTTTCTTTGCAGCTTTAGTAGTATATATGAGGAGAAACAGATCTCCAGGGGAAAAGTCAGTTACATACAAACATACAGGTGAAGCTAATAGAAGTGTATTAAAAAGAATTAATAACATCTAAAATTATTATGAAAAAAAATTATTTCAATCAAAAACTAATTAAAAATCGTTAATTATTGTGAATTAAAATTATCTAAAGAATTAAAAAATATATTTTATTTTAATTGTTAATTTTGCATTATAATTTCTCAATAAAATAATTTTTGAGTTTAAAAAATTGCGTTTGCGTAAATATTAATTATTTCTATTGTTTTATAAATTCGTTCAACAAAGAAATAAAATGAAATTATAAAAAAAAAAGGCATAATTTTATTTTGCACAACATCAAATGAAGCTATACCCAAAAGTTACATAAGTTTGTATTTGTTCATAATTGTTATGTAATGAAGTGCGAAATAGATTTACAAACAGGAAATTGTTCTTTATAAATTTTGTGCATGAGTTGCTGCGTTATTGTATGAAAACATAAGAATTTCTTATATTTCCACTCTCATTGTACATGCTTTGAAATGTTAGCAAATAAAGGGGGACTTCAAATTCAATGATTTGATGGCTGAGTGGCTAGCGCTCTGGTACCACAGGTTTCGGGTTCGAGTCTCGGCGGTGCCATGGATGTTTGTAATGGCGCGAAACCACTTTAAACCGTAGGTCCCGGTCTCATAGGATCGTAGAGCGTTGTGGGGGTACTGTTAATAAATGAGTAACAGCCGTGCAGCCCTTGCATTATGGCATAAAGGATTAACTGTCTCTGTATTGCCAGCTGCATTAGAACAAGATAAACGTAAAACATCTGAATTAGTTTGACATAACCAATTTTAACATTATTATAAAAGAAATAATGATTAATCATCATAAAAGCTAAATAGATTCTAGACGGCCAATTTGTAGTAATTATTTTTTAAAATAGCACATTAGGAACAGAACAAAATGAAAGACATTATTATAAATTACAGGTGATTTAAATAATGTGTTGAATTTTGCATAATTTAAAAGCATTAATATTGATATAAAAACGATTATGAATTCATTAATTATTATCATTTCTGTACATCAGTATGTTCCACTTATGTATACCACAATTGGCCCCCAAAGATTGTTAAAGGAAAGACATTGCCTTCCGGGGGTGCTTTTAGAAGTAATTGTCCCACATGTACGTGTCATGAAGGAGTGAACTCCCGCTATGTAGTCAGATTGTCGATGCGAGACGTTATGCAAGCCGTCTTAATCGCCTTCGAGTCTTCTCATTTCTGAAAACAAGGGCTGAAATAAACTCAGCCAGGACTTAGCACGCTAGATGTGTTTTGCTAAACTATCCGGCTTTAATTATAGTGAATAAAAGAAACTGAGAAAAACAATATAGGGGGGGAGGGGGAGGGGAACTTTTAAAAGTAGTTGTCCACTTTTGCGTGTCTCGCAGGAGTAAACTCTCGCTATATAGTCTGATTGTCGATGCGAGGCGCTTTGCAAGCTGTTTTAATCGTCTCCGAGTCTTCTCATTTTTGAAAACAAGGGCTGAAGTAACACAACCAGGACTTGAGCTCTCTCTAGCACGCTAGATATGCTTTATTAAACTATCGGACTTTTAATTATATTGAATAAAAACTGAGAAAAAATATAGCGACTTCATACTAGTTTTTAAATATATATGTATGAAATAAATATATATCTTATAATAAATCTGTTTATATATATTTACAAACTAGCATGAAGTCGCCATATTTTTTCAGATTTTTTATTTAATATATATATATGTAATAAATCTACATATATATAATATTTAAAAACTGGCATAAATCGCCATATTTTTTTCTCAGTTTTTTTTTTATTCAATATAATTATTATACATATTTATTTATTTATTATATGAATAATGCTTTGAAGTTCTTAGCTTTTGTATTTCATTATTATTATTACCTTTAAGCTCTTAAAACTTACTTAAATATTTATGTAACATTCAATAAGCAAACAATAATATATCCACACTTAAATCAACTTATATTTGCATAACTTAAAATAAATATTGAATATATCAAAACACTAATGAAGCTTCAAGACTTGTTTGTTAAAAGACGTTCCGAAATCAAGTCTCAGAGAAACAATTCAAAAGAGAGAACGCTAATCCTGCCCTCATTGTGTTTAAAAAAAAAAGTAAAAAATAAATAAAGTAAAAGATAAAAGAACCAAGACTAGACAAACGTCTTTTCTTTTTTTCGTTTTTTACTTTTTCCTCCCCCTCCGTTTTGTGATCTTGGGAATTCAGGCGAGTCTATCTTGCGGATCGGCGTGAGGTAAGTCAGCTTTCGGGCGGAGGGATGAAAGCTCACGCTCGATAAACTCACCCGGCGAGGCGATTTCGCGCGGAGGGGGCGCTTCCTCATGTCACTTTGATCTCGGGCCAAGAGGTGACACGCATTGATTTTATGTGATTTGATAGCTTTCATCTCGCGCTTCTTGCGTACAAAAAGGAGATGATGATGAGGAGAAGATGAGCTTTTTGTGATGGAGGCGGCGTTCATTCGAATAAAAACACTTGCTTAGAAAATAATACTTGTTAGTTAATAATATAAACTTGTTAGTTTATAAAGTATTATTTATATGAGTATTATGATTATAAAAGTTTTATAATCATATGTTGATGATTATAAAACTTTGTTATTAAACAATCAAATTGAAGCAACTTTAAAATAATAATAATTGTTATTATTAATTTGAATAGAAAAATAAACGCACTATAAATGATTTATAAATAATTTATTTCATAAATAGTCAAATAGAAGTTTATTACTATATAATATTTATAAAAGTAAGCATAGTAGAAATAATAATAATATTATCATTTATTATCAATATTATTATTATCGGAATAATTATTACTATTTCGAATTCTAATAATATTTGTAGTGGTTCGAATCCACTTTAAACAGTAGGTCTCGGTCTAATAAGATCGTAGAGCGTTGTGGGGTAGTGTTACTCGCGTCCGTAGCATATCGTCAAAGCTACACGTGGCCCCTGGGTAGTGCTAAATGAGTAACAGTGTTACAGTGTTTGCCTATGCTTAAAGATTAACTTCTGTATTGCCAGCTGCATTATAAACAACAACAACTATTTCGAATACTTTTTAATACGCTTTTATTAGCTTCACCTGTATGTTTGTATGTATGTATGTATGTATGTATGTATGTAACTGACTTTTCCCCCTGGAGATCTGTTTCTCCCTCATATACATTATTTAAGCTGCAAAGAAACATTTACAGGCATCTTTCAGAATGAGAACAGTTGATTCTTTTTAATACGCTATTATATTAGTTTCACCTGAATGTTTGTTTGTTTGTTTATAACTGACTCTTTAAGCTCGATTTTGCCCTACTTTAAACGATCAGATTTAATTTAAACGTTGTAGACTTAAGGACCAACGACACTAAAATAGTTTGATAAGTTTATTATCTCATCATGATTAAGATCGCCAGGATTAGAGATTTTATTTTAACTTATGCAGAGCAATTTAACCCATGTAGAATGAAAGTATTCAGTAAAGACATTCAAATCTACGTGGGACAATGGATGACGCGACTGACTACGAATCAGGAGATTCCTGTTCGAATCCTGGCTGGCTCGACATATTCACATTTAACCTTTGTTTTACTCACAATTACAATTAAATATTATAGTTTAAAAACACTAGAAAACATGATTTTAGAGTTAATCAAACTAAAAAGTAAAAAATAAATTAATAGTTTAAAAAAACTAAAAAAAAACACGCTTTTAGAGTAATCAAACTAAAAAGTAAAAAATTAATTAATAGTTTAAAAAACTAAAAAACACGCTTTTAGAGTTAATCAAACTAAAAAGTAAAAAATAATTGTTAACATAAGAATAAAATGACTGACGAGAAAATGAATGTCACTGTTCTAAAAGCGTGGGGTGCTTCTTATGACATTTTTAAACTAACTCTGCATTTCGGAATGAAACTAGTGAAAAATTATAACGATTGATATCGAGCACCCCACGCTTTTAGAACAGTGACATTCATTTTCTCGTCAGTCATTTTATTCTTATGTTAACAATTATTTTTTACTTTTTAGTTTGATTAACTCTAAACGCGTGTTTTTTAGTTTTTTTAAACTATTAATTTTTTTACACATAATTTACTCGTATTTCATAATGAAATAAACGATAGTTCACATCATAATAATTAACCGCTCCAGACTTAAAAAAAAATTAATTATTTGGGAGATATTTCCAAAAATTTATTTGATAATCATGGAAGGACAAAATGTTTGTTATCGCTAACCATTCTGAGGAAACAAGTTTATGGAAAATATTTTTGTTCGTTATTATCACTTTTTTTCGTAGTTTTTGTTGGAATAATGCTTTCAGAACATAAACTATAAGTGCTTTAAAATAATGCAAAATATTAAGGGATTTTTTTAGTGATTAAATTGGCATTATTTGAAATATTCCTGTAATTTTCCATGTGCATGTATTTTATTTTTCTTGTGGTTATTTTAATTACTTATTATAATAAAAATAAGTAAATATGAAATGTGATTGAGCGCTTCCAAATAATCGATTTTTTTTTTTTTTTAATAAAAATGTTTTTCTGTTAAAAGTTTTCATTTTTAAACTGAATAAATGCTTTAATGTATTCCTTCTCTCTTCCAATTCATCTCCCTCTTCTTGTGCAAAAGCACTATATATATTTTCTTATTGGTCAATTAAGTTTGTTAAATTTATTACACTCTACAAAAATTACAGCAGCATTTCTGTTACATCATCATCATCAATGGCGCAACGGTCCCATAGTGGGCCAATGCCGTCTGCCTACTGACAGATTTCGAGACGAGAGATGCTATCTTTTACGGGGTAAGGTGTCAGCCCTACGCCCAACAACCATATTAGATCGGGACCTATGGTCTAAAGTGGATTCCGAACCACTACAAACATATATGGCACCTCCGGGACTTGAACCCGAAACCTTTGAAACCGAGCGCCAGAGCATTAGTCAATTAGATCGGGACCTACAGTTTTACATGGATTTCGAATCATTAACAAGCATCCATGCCACCGCCAGGATTTGTACCTGAAGCCTGTGGTACCAAAAGCCAGAGGGCTAGCCAATTGGCCATTGGCCGCACATTTCTTTTTTACCCCTCCAGTTATTATAAGCCATATACCTTCTGTGTAAATAGTATCTTGAATTTATAATTTAAAACATGCACATAAAAGCTATCGCTACAATTATATATATATATAAAAGCAGTTATGTATATTATTAGCTCTGTACTAAGTTATTATGCGGAATTAGATTATGTCATTCAATTTAATCACAGCAGCTATTTTTGTAATCAAATATTTTGAGTGCTATGCCATTCTTACAGTGGAAAAATTAATTAAATGAGTTATTTCGTGCTTCAAGTAATATTTCCTTTTGCCGAATTACTGAAAATGTTGCAGGAGACCTCTAGTGAACCGCGCTTGTGAAAAACACAAGCATATGAATGGTATAAAGCATTTATAAAGAAGGCCCAGAAGTGGTAGTTGATTTACTTTCTCCAACTTTCAACTGCTACGATCGACAAAATCAAGAGGTTGCTGGTCAAAAATCGTTATATAATTCTTGGAGAGTTGGCTCAAGAGGTGAATGCATCTTTTTAAGTCCGTTCATAAGATCGACTGATATTTTGAGTATGTGAAACGTTGGTTTCAAAAGAGCTCAATGTCGAAAATCGCTCTGACTTGGTCGTTAACTCTTAAAAGAAGACTTTTCAAATGAAATTCCATGTTGTTTTTTAAACATTTTCACTGAAATACATTTAAAAAGTGGGGCCTGAATGGCCGAATGGCTGGCGCTCGGTACGACAAGTTTCAGGTTCGAGTTCCGAGATAGCTCATCGAAAATAGTTCGCTGAATGAAGACAACGATTTTCCGATTTTCTACGAATTCAAACCTTCAAGAAATGCGACGAATGTCATCTACTAAGCCAGGGATGGGCCAACTCCGGCCCTCCGAATGGTTCTATCCGGCCCTCGGATAGAATTTAATTTGTCGGTCGGGGAAAATTAAAAGAAATATATATTTATATATCCGTCTCCTTTTCTATTTGATTAAATTTTTTTTCTTCCTTTTTTCAAAGGAGTGATGATCTTTTTACTTTCTCTATTTTTGTTCTACAAAACATATCTAATATCTCACGCCTAGAAAATCAATGCTATGTTTACTTCACCTTATATATGTGAACAAATGCTTTCAACTATGAATCTTACTAAGAATTATTTCAGAAGTAGACTAACAGATGAGCATTCAGCCTCGTTCCTTAGAATCAGTACATCTCACTCACTCGAACCTCATTATAAGGAAGTTTTAAAAATGAAATCGCAATTTCATTCATCTCATTAACATATTTAAATTGTAATACTTGTATATTATTTTTAAAATTTTAGAAAAAATTATCTTGGCCCGCCAAACTTTTTTTTTTTTTTTTTTTTTTTTTTTTCGATTTTTGGCCCGCGACCGAAACAGTTTGCCCATCCCTGTACTAAGCACTGTATTATGATGAGGCATCATGTGACTTTTTTTTTCTGTTCTGTTAAAGTTACCTTTTCAATTAAGAAAACATTTTGACTCGATTGAGTACATAAAGAAAATTCGACTAAGCATTCGAAGGCCATCCTTTAATTAGCCTACAAAATAGCGCGCTGTCATAATTATATTATCTTCCTCTATTTGAATGTGACAAAATGAATTTTGATGAATAAATTTATTTTTGTGTGTTTTATTTAACGATTCCGAATAATTCACTCTTTTAATAATGAAATAAACGATACATTTCCAATCATAATAATTAATCACTTCAGACTTAAAAATGAATTATTTGGAAGGCACTTCGAAATATTTATTTGATAAAATTTTGTTATTGGTAACTATTCTGAGGAATCAAGTTTGTGGAAAATATTTTTGTTCGCTATTGTTAGGTTAGATGCATGTAATTAGCATTAGCTGTTTTTCTAATTTTTCCGCTATTTAGTGTAAAGGCTGGGTTATTGAAAAATACTTGTGGACATTGGAACATATTTGCAATAATAATAATAAAAAAAAAAAAGGACAATATTTATAATAATAAAAATAAACAATATTTGTTTATTTATAAGAAAAAATAAATAAACAAATATTGTCCATGCCAAAGTGGAACGCTTAGATTGTTACACCATTTTTTTTTTATTATTTCATATGCAGAATGCTGTTTACTTTAAACTAAATTTTAAAAAAAAATATTATTATTATTATTATTTTATTTGTGTTTATTGAAATAAAATTTAATGTAAAATCAACAATCAATCGTGATTGTGACAGCAAAAGTATATCTCATTCTCAGGCTGACTGCTTAGAGTGAAAAATTGGAGTTTTTCCATATAATCGTAGTTTTTGAGTATTTTCACCTATACAGCTAGCCAATGCACGGTAATTGTTTTTTGAAAGTCCATATTTAAGTTAATAACTTTCCACTATTCGAAAAAAGACTTCGTAGTATACTATATGGAACAGTAATTCCCTTATTTAAAAAAAAAAAAAAAAAAAAAAGTATGCTTTATATTTTTTATTAATTATACTTTCTCAAATTTGATAAATTTTGTTTCAAAAAAATGGAGATTATATTTTCATTATTATTATTGTAGGACTTTATGTAACCATTTTGAAGTTATTGATGTTGAAACTATCTAAATTGCACATATTGCAATAGTTTAATAATAGCCATGAGGTACAAGTTAGTTCAATAACTAAATACATGTGTATTAAAGGAAATATTTTCTTATAAGATTGTTCTTTCACGTTTACTAACAGTTAAAATTTTGCTAAATTTTAAAGTAAACCATTTTATATAAATAAAGCACTGATGAATGAAAATATACTTCTTTAAGTTAATCAAGTGAAATGTAAATTGTTTCGCAACAATTTGCAATGCTGTCAGTAAGATTAGTAAGTACGATAAAAGTTACGTATTGATATTTTCGTCATTTTTAAATAAATATTTTAATTTTCGAATATATTTATATACACATAAATAAAAGAAAGAATTATATTTGGCATTCAGTAAAAATTTCGCATAGCCAAAGAGTTTGCAGATTATCTAACATTTTTACCAAAAACCATACAAATCAGTGTCAATTAATCAAATAAAAAAATCATTGTAGAAATAGTTTTCATCAAAACAAACAAAAAAAAAAAAAAAAAAAAAAATATGGTATTTCTAAAATTGTTCAATAACTTTATCTTGAGAGTAGCTGTAACAAACAATCATTTTTTATTAAAATTGTTCTGCAATAATAATCATAAATGCTTCAACGCCATTTCAATGTTGTCAGTAAGATTAATAAGTTATAGCCAAAAAATACGATAAATATTACGCATTGTTATTTTCGTCAATTTTTAAATAAATGCCATTTTAATATTCGAAGAAAGAATTAAATTTGGCATTCAGTAAAAATTTCTCATAACCGAAGAGTTCACTGATTATCTAACATTTTACCAAAAACAATACAAATCAGTGTCAGTTAATCAAATAAAAAATCATTGTAGAAATACTTTTCATCAAAACAAACAAACAAAAAAAAATGGTATTTCTAAATTTGTTGAATAACTTTGTCTTGCAGGTAGCCGTAACAAACAATTCGTTTTTATTAAAACTGTTCTGCAATAAGAATCATAAATGCTACCATGCAACGCTATTGCGATCCACACACACACGTAACCAATCTCGACACACAATGCCTTCGGATATTTTTCCTTATTATTTTCTCCCAACTTCTTCTCTCCACCCTGTGTTGTAATCATAGTGGTTCGGTCCACGCGCTACGCAAGGTCATACCAGTACACCATCCTCCCCTCTTCGGCGCGCGAATCGAAAGCACTGGCCTCCCTCCGTGGATGAATAAATGTATGAAGGTGTGCTAGAGGGGGGAGGGAGAATGCGGAATCCCCCCCCTTCCCATCACTGAAAAGAGGGGCTGGTTGTAAAGCGACTTGGAATATTAACGTGACTGGTCCGGCGAGTATCCGTATGCTTACCTCATACATCGCGTACACAACTCTGACCGCCGTGTTGTTTGTTTTAAGACGCCTATAGAGTCCAGTGTGACATATCCTCTGTTTACTATCGTTTCTCGTAACTATAAGTCGCGCTTTTATTTTATTTTTTTATGCATTTATTACACGTGGGGAAATATAGAAACTTTGAACTTTTTTATTTTTGAAAGATTGCGCCAAATGAGTTGCGGTTGTTTATTTTTTTGTACTGTATGATGGACATTTAACTTTTTTTATATATATACACATGAAGCCCATGCTGAACTCTGGGATTGGGTTTCCCGGTCCCCAAAATGACCCTTTTTATGCATCTCCCTTTTCGAATTATTTTAGGAGACACACTCCCTACTTTGGGCAACCGGATTATAGAATTTATGAAATGAACAAACGTCTTCAGCAGAGATCAGAGGTAAGTAAAGCTTTTATGCTGTCACTCTATTAATAATTAGCTCATTATTTAAAAAAAAATAAAATCTCCCAATGCTTGATTAAACAGAATAGCCAAACCCTTCACATAAATCTTATTCTTAAAAATGGATTTTCTATTATTTATTCAAAAATCCCCAAGTAAATAAAGATGTGTAGTACATTTTTATTTGTTATATTTTTGTATTTGTACTCTGTTATTTTCTATATGAATGTAATCATAAAAAATATTACCCTACTAATTGAACTTTTTTTTTTTTTTTTTTTCAAAAAAAGTTAATGATTGTATACATGAAACATACTTTTTTTTTTATGTCAAGTTATGAATAATTATAATAAACATTTATTACACTACCACCTAATTGTACCTATTAATTACAATGATTATTTTTTTTACATGCATATCTTTGTCCATTTATTATGATAAATTGATATGACATCGAAGTTACATGATGAATTTTCTTAATCATGACGTAAAGGATATTAGTTAATACTCGAAGATTATCAGAATAATTATAATATGAATATTTTTGTGGTAGCTGTCTAAAAGAACAAAATGTTTTTTTTTTTTTTATAATTGCAAAATATCTTTGATTCATTATAAATAGTAATCATTAACCTTTTTTTTTTTTTTTTAAAAACTAGAACAATGAAAATAGAATTGAACTACTTTCATCAGCTTTATCTCAATGTTTTTTAATGTTAATATTTAATAATCTTTAGCAATAAAAGTTATGTATTTGATTTAAAAATTTTTATAGAAAAAAAATGTGTGTAAAAAGTTTATTTTATCTATATTAAATTAGTATTATTTTTATTTTTTAACATATTATACTTTTTAGGATAGTGACAACTTATGGTGGGATTCATTTGCTACTGAATTTTTTGAAGATGATGCCACTTTAACCTTAACTTTTTGTCTTGAAGACGGGCCAAAGAGATACAGTAAAGATTTTTTCTAATCCTTATATTATAATTAAATTTATTTATATTTATGAGAGTTAAATGCAGTTATTTAAATCTGTGAGATTTTTTATTTGTTTTTAAATATTACTTTTATTTTAATTGTTAATGAACTGAAAATCAATTAATATATTTTTTTTAAATATTAAATTAAAATTAAAATCTGATACTTTTCAGTTAGAGAAGTGACAGGTAAAATGTGTTTCTTCATTTCAAGATTTTAAATCTGACTTGGGGCCTGAATGGCCGAGTGTCTAGCGCCTCGGTGCCACAGGGTTCGGGTTCCGAGTCCCGGCGGTGCAATGGATGTTTGTAGCGGTTCGAATCCACTTTAAGCCGTAGGTCCCGGTCTCTTATGACTGTATGAGCATCACGGACCAGAAGTCAGACTTCTACCTACGGGTGCTCCATCAGAACGGAAGCTGCACCCCTCTCCCTTTTTCCATGAGGGATACGACAACAACAAATCTTTGACTTAGAAATCATACCAACCATTGTGATTCATTTCATTGTGATTGGCACTGATTTGTGCTTTATGTATGATACTCTTAAGTTGTGCTCAGTTAACAGAAAAGTACCTAAATTCTATTATTTAATAATTTATTTAAATTAAAAAGTATGCAGATATGACTATTTGAGATCTTCAACAATTTAAAAAGCAAACCTAATTGTGCAAAATATGAGTTAAGTGAGGATTTTAGTTTGAAAATAGATATTTACTTTTCTTTAGTATCGCAGTTAATTTGCGATACAATAATTTATTGTAGTTTTTACCAAAGTCTTTTAATTGATTTAAATGTAACAAGGACCTTAAATATTTAAATGATTGATTTAAAGTGACTTTTTGCTATTTATAATAAATGGCCGAGTGGCTATTTATAATAAATGGCTTGGTGCAACAGGTTTCGGGTTCGAGTCCCGGCTATGCCATGGATGTTTGTAGTGATTTGGAATCCACTTTAAACCTTAACATTAATAGGGTATAATATGACTATATTTCCTATTCTAATATGGCTGTAAAGCATCTTACTTAGGGCTGAGAACCCTACTCTTTAAAATGAATATATCTCCTGTTTCAAATCTGTCAGTAGGCCTTGGTCCATCACGGGTTGTAGTGCCAGGAAGTTATTTATTTATAACAAAAATTAAATTTCTATGAATTTTTATTGTACTTTACTTCAAATTTATATTCATAATATAATTCCTATTTCTTTCCAGCTATAGGAAGAACGCTTATACCTCGATACTTTCGAAGTATCTTTGAAGGAGAAGTGACAGATTTGTATTTTAGTCTCAAGCATGCAAAGGAATCTTTTCATAATACGACAATTACATTAGACTGTGATCAATGCACAATGGTTGCTCATCATGGAAAACCAATGTACAACAAAGTAGGTCATTAGTTGAGAAAAACTTTCTATTTTAATTTATGTTCATTTCATTATGTGTTATGATTCATTTTTTACATTTTGTAAAAGATTTATGTATTATAGCAGCCTTGGAAAAAATAGCTTTGCCGTTAGATTATTTTTAATATATATAGATTAAAAAACATGTATAATCTGTCATCTGATTGCATATGTTACAAGTTTTACGAAGCCCTCTATAATGAGAAAAAATTAATATTATGATATTTTAAATGATAAATTGTTGTTTTTATCCCAGTTATGTATATTTTTTAATTTTTTTCTATTTTATGTGAAATTTAATGGTTGATTTAAATAAATAATCAATTTCATAAGAATAAAAATTTACTGAAGAAATTTAACAATTCTCATAATTCTTTTATGAGTAAGGATTAATTTCTATTTACTCTTCATAATTGTGTTTGTAATTTTTTAAAGTTCCGAGTTTAATTCACAAAGCTTTTTGTAATTTACTTATTGAAAAATCTTCTATTAGAAAAAAAAAAAAAAATTGCATATCAGATTTAATATTCTCTCTCGTTATTCACATGTTGTAATATATATTCACAGACACTATTTAATTTCAAACATTTATTTTTATATTTCTGAATATGGGTGTTAATTTTGGAGGCAAGGGAAATAAAGATCTTACCCTTTATTTAAAAAAAAATTTTATAACTATAAATATCTATTTTTATACACCCATTGTTAATTTTTTTTTCATTTCAAGCGCGTATGATGTAAATATTTTTAAGATATAGTTAATATTTAAAGTTTTGTGTTAGTAAAAATTAAAATAAGCCAGTGTTCACTAATCTTTTGTATTAGCACCTTTTTAATAGAAAATAATTATTATCATTTTAATTTGTTCATTATTACTGATTCTGACTGCTTGGTAACTATCTTAGGGTAATACTATGTAAATACCGATGCAGTTCTACAAATTAACCACAATTAAAGCTCAAGCAGTAACAATAAATGATCTATGAAATAGAAGTTTTCTTCTTGAATATCTGTAGAATTTTACCAGTATGATAATTCATCTTCAACTTCTTTCACTGATGCCTCAAATTTAACAAGACTCTTTGAATATCGCCGCATTTCAATTTGTTATTGTGTAATGTTACATAAGATTTTTTATTTTTTAAAAAATAATAATAATGTTCTTAAATGTTGAATAAAAAATTTGCAATGAAAAGTAGAGTATGCTGTGAGGAAGAAGTATAATAGAACACACAATTCAAGTAATACTGCAATACACAAGTAATATTACTAAGCTAATCAGATTCAGTTATACTCTAGTATAGTCTGACCACAGATTGCATAAACATCCAGTTAACGGAAACAGACGAATGGATTACTTGATAGGGATGCTAGTCATATATGCTCTGCTGTCTTGAAAGGGAAGAAAAAAAGTATAATAATTATTAGTATGTTTTTTTCGTCTACTTTTCTTCTTAATATCGTAGATAATTTAAAATTTTAATGATTAAAATTTAAAATCTACTTTTGTTGAAATTAAAATGCCTCTTATATGACATTTTTCCTACGGCACCCCTCCCTTTTTTTTTTTTAAACTGTCTGACTACTTGGCTTCTTCCCAATTTTTCCACCTGATCTGTGGTCGGATTATATACAGTATTACTTTCTCTATAATTTTGTTTTTAACTCCTTATTTTCAATATCACAGATATAAATTCTGATACAGAAATAAAAGCATTTACTTTAAAAATTATGTATTGTATCAAGCTGTAATTTCAGCTAATAACCAATGTTTTATTTTCTTAGTTATGAAATAATGTTATTAAATCAAACAAAAAGTGGGTTATATTCTAAGGTAACAAAACTTTAAATTATAAATAAAATATTAATTTGTCATAATTTTTTTAATGTAATATCAACTAAAGATTTACTAATTTCATGGGCAAATCGATCTTATATATTTTAAGGTTTTCTATTATAAGCTATTCATTTTTTATAACTATATTTTTAATGATTTTTTAAAAAATTTGTTTTCTACTGTAAATCTTTTAAAATGTTGAGTTATTTTTATATCTATTTCAAAATAGATGGCAGGACTATCCCGATATATTGGTGTATAAATTTGTTTCCTTTACATAGGTTAATTGTTTTTTGCATTTTACAAAATGAAATTTTTTAAAAGGATTTGCATTTCTTTTATTGATACCGTAATAGCTAAAAAGTAAATAACACTTTTAAAAAGGTTGTAAAAAATTATAAATTTAATTCTTTATCTTGCTGCTTTCAGTTGCTTCTGTAATTGCTTTTTGCTTTATGGGTGCTTGAAAATCATTTGTGACTTTGAGTTGACATTTTATGTACCTTTAAATATTGAATCAGTTTTAATGTCTAAATAAACTTAAAACTGTTAGTTACATGTAAATTTTACAGATTTTAGGTGGGCAGTATCCAAATGAACTTATGAAAGAACAGCTTGCCAAAGATAATGCTGTTGTGGTAAGCATCGTTCCTAATTTTGGGGGAAAACAATTATTTTAGATTCAAAAGTAATCGATAGTTTCTACATAATTTAAAAATTTAGCATCATCAAAAGTAAACTAGAATATATTAAAAGAAGACATTTATTTCAGCCAATTACTTTCCCCTCTTTTCTTTTTTTTCTTTTTTTTTTTTTAATGTCATAGCCCTAAATTTATTTTTAAATTTACATTGTTTTTGCTTTCTTATTTTTGAGTTTTTTATGCTTTTGGTGGAAATTTTTAATGGCTTGCTTTATAACTAACATATATTTATTTTATCACAAAGCAATGTATAATTATTATTAATTCACAATCATAGTATTATGCTTTGGACACTCTTTTTATTTTTTATGTGAGCTTTAAAATGTTTATGTATAATGTAATTTTATTATTTTGGTGTGTTGGATATTTTTATTACTGATTGTTTATTTATTTATGCATGTGAAATAAGATTGATTTATTTTAATAGAATAATGCATACAGTTAGTTTTTAAAAAATCCCAATCAACAGACACATAATTAAAAAAAAAAATTAACATTTCAACTATGTATAAAACTTATGAAAAGGATATCAAATATATTTATTTGATATCCTGAAAGAAAAAAAGTGATAATATTCAGTTTGCTGTATACAATAAATAAGAACACAATTCATTCATAAAATATTTTTATCCTTAACGTCCTTCAAGATCTCATAGCTGTTAATTACTTGCACTAATTGTTATTAAATTTTCTGATTCACTCTATAAAACAATATGTTTTTGTTATTCTTTAGTAATTCATCTAATGTCTTTAAAATTAAATGAAATCAAAAATTCAAAAACGTTCCTTTAAAAGAAATATCAATGTTAAATATTTCAAAATTTTATATTTTTATTCTGCCATAAACAGTACATTTATACATTTCTGGTTTAAATAGCATTCTTATTAAAAAAGATGAAAAAAAAAAAAAATGCAAAGGAATACAAAAGTTAGGATTACTGTGCTAATAACAGAGTAAAAAATATATTAATAATAATATTCTGAATCAGAAATTTAAAATTTTGTTTCTATTTTTTTTTTTTTTTTTTTTTTTTTTCCTTTTAAATTAGATTATTTTGTGTGCTTTGATTACCAAGAAAATATATTTGAATAAAAATATTTTGGTTTGAAACTACAGAGTTCTCCATCATTAATATCAATTTTTAAAAAAGCATAAATTTAACACCTCAAATATTAAAGTCCCAAGTTACATTGTCATTTTTTGAAATTTATTTATAATATCAAAATAAATAGTAACTTTTTAAAAAATAAATTATCGGTTTTATTTAATTTCTTTAAAAGAAATTTATTTAAATGTCTGATTTTCTCTGCAAATTTAAATCATGGTAGACATTGAAATATTATTAAACTTGGGATTCTTACTGAGTGAAATATTTCTATTTATTATTTAGTCTATTCTTCCTATTCCCTTGCCTCTTGAGGTTATGTCATAAAAGGCAATAAAAAGCTTAAAATATTGCTTAAAAAATCATAGTCAAAAATTTTTAAATTTTCAAAAGTAATTTTTCTTCTGTTCTGTGTCTCTCAGTTTTTCATTAAAATTTTTTTAAAGAAAATTTTGTCTTCAGGTTTCTATTACAATAATAAAAACCTGATTACTCATGTTTTCTATTCACGCTAATTAAATTGTGAAACTAATTAATAGTGTGAATTTTGATTTGTATATTGAGTTTTTCTGTGTTGTATATGTTTTATGATAGGATAATTTTCAATTCAGAATTCATTTTATTTGGAGTTATTTTTTTATGTTTTAAAATATAATTACAATTGTGTGTTTAAATTTATTATATATTTACATATAAAAATTGAAAAAAAAAAAAAGGTTTTCTTGGTATTTTTTATAGTGCGTTATTAATTACTAAATGGTCATTTGCTCTCAACTAATTAGGTTTGTACAGAAGGACGTTTAATCTTAGAATTTACATTTGATGATTTGATGCGAATAAAATCTTGGCATTTCGCAACAAGGCAGCATCGAGAATTGGTCCCTCGTAGTTTAATTGCATTGCAGGTAAATGCGAATTATGTGTTATTAAATATAAATAAAATAATTTGTTCAATATACTGTTGTTATATTTTGATTCTAGTTTTATTGTTATCGACAATAATGATAATTTTACAATGATTGATTAATTGTATGAGTAATTTTAAAAATGTTGCAAAGTTGTAATTAATAAGAATTATTTATTTTTATTTAGGCTCAACAGCAAGATCCTGCCATGCTGGAGCAGTTATCCAAAAACATAACAAGGCAGGGTCTTACTAATTCTACTCTTAATTACCTCAGGGTAAGAGCTTTAACTCCATTCCTTGAAAGTATTTGCTGCTGTTTTTTTTTTAAATCAAAAATACATTTTGTGACATTTTTTTTATTAAATCTATATAGAAAAATGAAAATTATAAGTTTAAAAATACACATTAAGTGCCATCTTTATCTCTATTGATAAAATCGAAAAATTATAGTCTGGTTTGTTCTTGTTAAAACAGTAATCTGCTTGTTTTATTGTCAGTTAATAATTTTTTTTTTACTATACACAGCTATGAACTTTTATGTTGTTTTTCATAATTTATGTAGACAAAACAAATGCTTTTGCAATATAAATTATGAAAAATAACTTTACTTCTTTTTAAATTTTAAAAATTCCCTTTTAATTCTCTAACAACTGCATCTCATTGATGTGCTGAAAATTGGCACCTATTAGCTGTCTCAATTTATTTGAGTATAAAAGTTTCTGTCTGATCATTGTTCAATTTAAGTATATATTTTTAATTGTAAAATTCAAATCAGTTATAATTACTTGTAATAACACAATATTTTAACATTGATTTCATATCCAGTTATGCGTAATTTTGGAACCGATGCAAGAGCTTATGTCCAGGCACAAAGCTTATGCTCTTAGTCCACGAGATTGTCTCAAAACTACTCTCTTCCAGAAATGGCAAAGAATGATTGCACCTCCTGGTTAGTCTTTTTCATGCTTTTAAATTGAAGATTTTAAAGATATATTATGTTTTTTATTCAAAAGAATTGCAATATATAATTTAAACCTTAATTAAAATTTTATGTGGTTTTTAATTACAAACTTGATATTGTTAAATTTTCTTAAATAAATTTCAAAAACTATTATTAAATTCTATAAGTCAATTAATTTGGAATAATACAATTTTATTATATTTTAATTAAAAAGCAATTATATAACTGCAGTGATGTGGTTTTCGTTTATAATATTTAAAATGCAGATTTTTTTGTATTTAAAATTTATTTAAGTTTAATTTTATGCTTTTGTTTGGAAGAATTATATTCATGTCTTGTATATTTCTATTCAATATAAGATCCTTTATGAAATGCTTTTAATTTTGACTTTACATACTTTTTTTGTATAATTAAAGAAAATTTTTTTTATCAAAATATTTTTTTATTTGCTTGCAAATATATGTATTTTATTATTCTTTTGAGTTCATTTGAGTTTTTTTTTAAAATTTAATTTAATTTGCTTCTGCTGCATGTGATTGTTTCTGTATCATTTTTAAAGTATTGTGTTTATTTTTGCTGTGTAATACTACTAAAAAAAAAACATTATGGCACTGTGGAGCTGGGTGCAAATGGTAGCTTAATATTCATTAATCTCACTAGGTGGTTCTCATCGTCCGGGTCCAAATGACTTTAAAATGCAGCCGGAAGTAGGTGGGTCTCAAAAAATAATTGATCTGGGGTGTCATTACTTTTTACTAACACATTAATTTTGGTGATGGTTTATTTTATTCCTTTTAATGTTAGAAAAAATTAATTACTAAAAATTTTCTCATTTAAACTTATAAGATTTCATCAATATTTAACAATTGGATATAAGAAAATAAAATTTCCTCTTTTTTTTTTTTTTTTTTTTTAATTTAAATTTTATCATGAAAACTCATTAAATTATGAATGTTTTAAGGTATAATTGTATTGGAACTGAAAATAAATTTGTCATTAATTGTTCTAATAAATGCTTTTTTTTTTTCTTATACATTTCTTTTATTCTAAATGGGAAAAAATTGCAGTCACGGCTATTAATTATTTCAATTCTTATCTTCATTCATATAAAGTATAATACACACAGATATCACAAAATTCAAGTAATGTTAAATTAATTGTCTAGCAGTTACATCTTAAAATGAAATTGTTAAACAAGCTATTATATACAAATTAAAATTTTTAAAACTACAAAGCATAAAATTAATTTTAAATGAGTGAAAAATTGCTTTTTTACTCAATGCTTTTACTTAAATGTTGCATGAGTGGTTTTTGCATGATTTTGCTTGCTTTGCATGGCTTGCTTATTATTTTTTATTATTAATGTATAAATAATATCTAATTAATATATATATATATATATATATATAATATTTGTTTAATTCATTTAAAGCAGTTCTAAATCTCATATAAATAAATTTATTTAGGGTATTATAATTATTAATTAAAATTTTTAATATATTTTTTATTTACCTTAACTAATGATATCTATTTTCAATATTAAATAATTGTCTTTCCTTCAAAGGTTTCATATTAAGGAATTTTTTTTTTTTTTTAATTGATGTAAAGTCAATGATATACAAGTTTTCTTACTTTTTAAATGCTCTTTGTAAAACTTGTCTCCCAAAGTTTCATGATTAAAATGTCATAAAGGCTTGATTTTTTTATTAATCTAATTTGTTTTTAAGATTTTACTTATGTTTAAAAAGAATTAGATGCAATAGAATATACTTTTGTTTGGCAGGGGTAGGGATAAAAGTAAAAATTTGAGAACCATTGTTATTGGTTATCAATAAAATAGATTTCTTTCAAGACTTTTTTTTTTTAATGTGATTTATTAAAAGTTCTCTGTTTGTTTTTAATAAATATTTAGCTTTTGACTTGTGATTGAAAAGTAGCCAAGTAAAAAAAAAGGAATCCATTTTAGTATATACACATTACTGTTAAAGAAATCACATTCAGATTTTAATGTTTTTTTAATTTAAGATTGAAAATTCTTTTTATTACCTAGAAATTAAGTTTAGAACTTTTGAAATTCAGAATAATACATCTTAATCATGTTTTTGTTAAATTTTTATTTACTTAAGATAATTTATTTGTATGAATATGATTTCCAAGAACATAATATAACTTACCCTGAAGTTTAAAAACTATTGATGTAATTAAATAAGGAATTGACCTGTATCTCAAATTTTTTTTTTCACTTTGTTCATATCTTCCATCTTTTTATGAAATTTAAAATATAATTAATTATTTTTACATTTAGAAACTCAACGTCCCCCAAGTAAAAGACGGAAAAGAAAGTCATCAGCTACTAATAATGCTAATAGTACAGGAACTGGTTCTGGTAAAAAGAAAAACATGTCGCCTGGTCCACCTAATTTTTCTTTGGCATCACAGGTTTGTTTGTTTTTAAAAACATTTTACTTGTATTGCTGTTTGTATCAAGTGTAAAGAATGGATCAATTTTGTTTAAAAAAAATACTCTCATATTAGCTGTTGAGGGTTTCTATCAATTATGATTCACAAATTATACCTAAGGGAAAGAATTTTTACAATTAAAATCTTTGTTTCAATTTTTGTGGGAATTTTCTTCTATGCAAGTATTTATTAAAATTTTTTTTATCAATTTTTTTTTTTTCTCCATTAGAATTCAAGTTCTCAACCGTAAAGGAAGTTTGTGTGGCAAGTATTTGGTTTTATTTTTCTATTGTATTCAGCATTTAATTATTTTATTTAACAATATGCTCAATATATAATTTTCAAAATAGCAGTCAACTTTCATTGAAACAAATTTCTTATTTTAAAATAAGTATACCTGGTTTTTAAGAATTGGAATTCTTGGAAAATTTTATTTAATATAAAATAACATTTTATTCATTAGCATTTATTGAAAGAAAATTTATTCATGTGTCTAAGATGAGATTTTTATTAAAATTTATTGCAAAAAAGTATAAAAAGCAAAAGTAAATTTTAGTTTATTTAAATGTATAACACAGAATTTGTATACTGATTTGCGTATTTAATTTTTTTTTAAATGTGTTAATTTTTAGTAATGCTAAATTATAAGAACATTATTTCAATTTCTCTTATCTTTTGTGAATAAAAACCATTAAAAAAATGTTGCATGCTTTTGTTTGAGATGTTTCACAATATTATTATTCCATAAACATTTAAATGAATAGCATTGTTCTGCATGATTTTGTTATGGCTTTCATTAATATTTTTTTCTAATAGAATGCAACTAAATAAAAAACTAACTTAAGATTTCTTAAATTTAAAAATTATTCATTGGAATTACTATGAAATTTTTGAAGTAGGTATGTAAGCATTTAAAAGACAAATGAATCCTTTGTGTATGTATACAGTAACCTCTCTTATCCGGCATGTTCAGGATTACGGCATTTATCCCTTTTTACCAAGTGTCTATAAAAATACTCTAGATAAAATGTACATTTTTGTGATTATTCAAGAAACACTGTACTGAAAGCAAAACTAATAGTTACAATAAGAACTGAGCAAAAATGCAAGCAGCATTGCTTCGCCGTCTAGCTATCAAGGTCAACTGGCTCATATCCATACAAAAAAAAATATGAAGGCAAAGTCTTTTAATCAGAGCAGGAGTAAAGAGGTTACTGTATATGTATATATATCTCTTCTACTGTAGCCCCAATATTATATTGAGCATTTTCTAGTGGTGATTAACCAAGTTTTCTGGAATTCATATAAAATATATTGCATGATACATATAAAACATTGGTTGGCTTCGTGATAATGAAAAAATGATGGGGTCGAAAAAAAATCCAACCTCCAGACTATGCTGCTTTCTAATTTTTGTTTTAATGACAGTTGACTGGTTTGTTTTTGTATATTATAAATAACTTTGAAAAGGCGGGTGAAATTGCCAGATATTACAATAGTTGAAATAAAAATGCTGTAATACATTAGAATATTTGAAACTAATACCTTTGCCACAGTTAACATTCATTTCCTTTTTTTTTTTTTTTTTTTAATATTAATCTGAACTATTACTCTGTGTTCATTTGTTATGATTGGTCTTTTGTATTTTTGCTGTGTGCCTACTTACATCCTCTTTATTAAAACAATGTGATGCACTATCCTTTTAAAATTTTCTCTAAAGTGTAGACATTAACCCATTTTTTTTTTTTTATTGAAGATCGTAAATGCATGTAGCTTCTTTTCTTTTTTGAGTTACAAACAAATTCTGGCAACTTCACCTGCCTTATTTACTCCTCCTTATATTTGGAGTCTTTTAGTTAGCAATGGTCGGAAAGTTTCAGAATTTGTTTTCTGAGGTCTAAAAATATTTTAACTAACTTTTTTATTTTTAAATATGTGTAAAAAAAAAAAGTAATTGGTTAAGTTTACATTAATTGCACTCTCAATACGAATCAGTATAACTTATAAACATATTAATCTGTACATCTTAGAGCTAAGTCAACAGTTTCATAAATATAGTAACATTTTTAAGTTGTAAATTAATGTTTTGTTAATTTTACTATCAATCATATTAAAACTACAATTATTGTAAAAGTTCAGATTCTTATTTATTTTTTATGAATTTGTACAGTAATTATCATTTGCATTTATAATTTTGAAATGCAAAAATTTTAGATAAATAAAGGAAACAAACAATTCTTTGACTTTTTTTTATTTAACTTTAACTAATAACTTTAAGCTTTAAAATAAAATGGAATTATCATTTTTCATTCGTTAATAATTTACAAACAAAAGTAAAAGTTTCATATTTTTCTATAATGAAATATTTTATTTCATTAAATTTTGTTATTAGTTTTTATGATAATTCTTACTCAAAATATTTGTCTTGTTTTAAAAAAAAAAAAAGTAGTCAATGGTGACATAATTTAAATATAAAATGGAATTTTGATTTTCATATTTACATTAAATTTTTAATTTTAATTAAATAATATAATTTTATTTAGGACGTGATGGTTGTCGGCGAGCCCTCTTTAATGGGCGGTGAATTTGGAGACGAAGACGAGAGACTGATCACCCGCCTTGAAAATACCCAATATGATGCATCAGCTGCAGCTGCTAATGGATTAGATGATGGGGATGACTTCTCTGGAAATCCTGTTGGCCCAGGTCCAAACCCTGGTGGTGGCCCCCCTCCGCCTTCTTGGTCTGGGGCACCTCCCTCACAACCTCCTGAACGCAATCAAACAGGGGGCCCTGGCTCTGTACCTCAGCCACAAAACCAGGAGGACAAGAAACCATCTCCAGCTATTAGCCAATAAGAGCAGATCTAGTTCTGCCTGCATGCATTGAAGGACAATGACTGAAAGGTTCGGCGGCTTTGAAGTATTAGCAGCTCTTCCAAGTGTGTGTGTTCACCCTTCTTTGAACAGTTTGTAGGTCTAGCAACAAACTATTAGATGTTGTACCCTCACCTATAGAAGAACTGTTGTGTACAAAAAGAAAAAAAAAACTGTGTTTGTTGTTTCTATGGCAATTTTACTCCTCATAGAAGGATTTTGTTTAAAAAAAAAAAAAAAAAAAAAATGGTGGCGAGATTTTATATATGTAAGTGATTTTATTTTCACTGCAAAGTTAAAGGATGTTTGTATATAGTCCCTAAAACATTGTTTCAGTATTGCAGTCACAATCTTTTTTTTAGTAATTTTTATTTTTCTGTCATGTCATTGTATATTCTCATAATTGCATGATTCTTTTAATCAATAAAAAAAAAATGTATCATTTTCTTTTGCATCGTAGAAATTAGGGTGGGAGGGGAGAATCGATGTATCCATACCCATAACTTAAATTATATTTGATTTACTCATCCAATACAAATATAATAGCATATTTTCATGATTGAGTTGCATCCATCTATTTGATGTGTACATATGTGCCCCAAGCATCTAAGCATACATCCTTTAATTTTGTCATCATACAATGTAATATTTTATACACAAAATTGAATCTCTAGACCAAATATTGATGTGACTTGTAATTTATAACTGGCTTTTGTGGTAAAATTATGTACTGTGTGAGTAGTGAAAGTGTCTTGGAAAAAAAAATAATAAAAATTATTTTGAAAAATTTTGTTCATTATTTTTTACTTGAATCAAGAATTATGAAAAAGTGATAAGCAATTGACATATTGTTTTTTTGCAATATTACATATTATTAAAACCTAGTCTTTATTCATTTCTGTATGAATTATAATATAGTTTCCATTCAAGTACCAGCTTTCAAAGTTCTCAATTATGATTTGGGGAATTTAAAATGAAATGCCTTCAGAGGCAAAGATTTATATTCATTGAAGTACTTTCAGATAGTGAGCATGCAATTGTTACAAATGGTAGTTCATATTCAATATTCTTGTATTTTACATGGAAATTGTTCATAATGACCTTTTGACATTTCATAGTTTAATTTTAGATAAAAAAAATTTCATTATACATACAGAGACTGTCTTAAAAAATCAAGACTTTTTATTCATATTTGATTTATGCTACAGCAGATCATTTCAACTAGGATTGATATTTGGGATTTAAATATCCTTATTTTCTGCATCTTGTTAATTACTGCATGCTAATAAACAATGCTCTAGCATCTGTACCTATCTATTCATGTTTATAAATTAGTACAGGTATAAAATAGTAAATAATTTTTTTTTAAATCATAACCAACAGATTATTGAAAGTTTCATTGATATATTATGTTCAGCAATCTCACCCCTTTACTGCACAAGCTCTTGAAACTGATATCAAGTGATGTACAGCTCAAACGGCCTGCAGTTGCTTTGATTTCAACTATTAAAATTAATCACGAAGTATATGAGCAGATCAAGATTCATATAAATATGCTTACAAGGTCGGTCAGCATTGGGAACTTAAAAAACTTTTGAAGTTTTTATCTCAATTAAATTTTTTTTAACTTTAAAGAGATATTAAGTTTTCTTTAAAAAATTATTACAGACAGTAATTTTTGTGAAATGTATAACTGTAACTGTTTCTTTACTTAAAGCTTAATATAACTACTAAAAATTGCTAATATGCACAGTTTTTTTTTTTTTTTTTTTTTTTTTTTTTGGAATAATACTTGCATTATTTCACAGATAGTAAAATGTGTTGTTTGATTTAAAAGGTGGTACGCAAAGAATGTATAGGGGTGGAAAATTAGTGCCAAAATTCATCCCTTGCTACAAAAACTGCAAATTTCACAATTTTTGCACCTAACATGAGATATTTCCTTTATTTTGATTTAGTAAACTGGAAAAATAGCCAATTATGAATTAATTTTAGTTGGGGTAAGAGTTCTGCTTTTATGATGTTTTTGTAGGTGATTTATTGGTTACACCAACATTTGTAATGGAGCGAAATATTTTATGATTCAAAACTATCGGGACAACATCTATTGTTCTTTATAGGAACAAATAGGATAAATAATTTATGAGCATATACTACTAAACGTTTCTGCAATAACTATTTCAAATAAATATATTGAATTTAATTTCAAATTTTGTTATTTTACATTAAATTATTCACCACTATGCATAATTTTTCTCTTCAACTAATATATTTTATTTGTCCCTTTTTTTATTTATTGTCTTGTTAAATATCAAATTTTTAAAATAATTTTATTTATAATACTAATTTATAAATTAGCTGTGATCTGTCATTTGAAGGATTAAAGCAATTCTTTATTTCCCATTTATTATTCAAGCTGAATTTTTTCCCCACAGAAAATTTATCGCTGTTATATCTAGAAATAATAAAATTCTCAAAAACACGCTTTGTTAAATAATATTTATCCAATATTTACCTATGCATAATAATTGTTTATTCTATTTATGCATGATACCTTGAAGTGTTTTGTGTGTGTTACATTTTTATTTTTCAAATATTGGATACATATAATTTTAATTTTAAAACTAAAAAAAATTACTTTTGCTTATACAAATAGAAATAGCTTGTAGTAAGCATATCAGCAATTTTTCTAACTCAACTGAAATTCGTTCATCATTTGATACTTTTAAGTTTTAAAGGAATCTTTTTATTTCTTACTACCATTTATTTAAAATAATTCGTATTTCAATTAAATAACATATTAATGAACATAACAAAACTGAGAAAAATTTAATATATTTTTTTCTATTAAATAATTTAAATCATACTTTTATATGAAATAAAAATATTCATTGCAAAGAATTGCAAAATATTTGAATGCAAGAAAATTGTTAGGCTTTAAAAATACAAAATGGATCTAATATTGAAATATATCCAATTCAATAATGGATGCATTTATCAATATACATTAAATAAAAAATTTTTAATATTCTATTGTAATTCTAATTTTTTTCTTTTTTTTTAATGTATGTATCAATAAATTAGTTTTGTATTGAATTTCGAATATCATACAAAATGACTGCATGATTTGTACCAAAATTAAATGCAATTCAATTTTATTTCATATCAATCATCTGATTGCTAAATATAAAATTAATTAGTATATGCCTTGAAAACTGAACTGTTTATGTAAAAAATATATTGCGAGAAATCACTGAGAGAGAAATTAATAAGCTAAGTGTCATTTATGTGAATCAATTTAGTTTAATTTATACTTAAGTGTCGAGCTAGAAAAGTGTTTATATTGATTTACAGAAAACTACTCATCTTTTACTTTGTGTTCCAAGTACCTATTTTTGTATGAATAGATTCCTTAAAATGCTGCAAAACAATTTCTGTTATGTGTATGATAAACTTTGATGTCCCAAAGAAGGAATATTACCTTGATAGCCTGAAAATTGGAGTTTACATTCCAGTAACTATGGCATTGAAAATTTGCAATTAAGTTCAGAAAAAGGCGACAACGGAAACTCATTTTTGTAGAATGTCTGCAGAACCTCAATGAGTCTGAACTCATTGATCTAGTTTGTGATCTAAACTCTTTGAATTGGATAGAAATGTTAGAATCTAGATTACAGGATTGTAATCCCCTTAAGAATGGAATTACAATTTCTTTTTTATCGTTGAAGGGACAAGATCTCCAAAGCTTGTTCTGTACAGGAAGCAATTTAGTATACCAATGTTAATTCATTACTGAGTGTGTTAGGAGACCGTCATAATCCTAAGGAATGAAGGTTGTTCATAGATTCCTCTAAACTCAGTCTAAAAGGCATGATTCTTCATATTGGAAATAAGAAACCTTCCAATTTCTTTTACCCTAAGCAACCTACATGAAAGAGATGTATATTCACAAGATTTGCTATCGAAAATACAATACCAATTCCTGCAATTTGAAAGTTATAGCACTTTTAGGTCTTCAACAAGGATATACTAAATTTTGTTATTTTCTATGCAAGTAGAATAACAGATTGCAAAATTTTTGTCAAGAATCAATGGTTTAAAAGGAATCCGATACCTGGGAAAAATCATAACTTCTTAGTCATTTATAAATCCTGAACTCAAATTTCCTTCCTTGTACATCAAATTTGAATTAATGAAGACTTTCGTTAAAGCAGTGGATAAAAGTGGTCCAGGTTTCTTATACATAAAGATGATTTAGTTTAAATAAAAAGGGTATATTTATAGATGTCATTATAAATATATATACAAATAAGGAGCTTATAAAAGGACCATGAATTGAAGAAAAGTTTGAAAAAGCTGCATGGAAATTAAAAAGTCGTAAATGGCATTTTAAAAAGGTGTCAGTAACATTTCTTGGCAATAAAAAAAACTACATCGGAATTATAAAGCTTTGGCATGTAATACTTCTCTAAAAACATTTCCAGGATTTACATTGGTAACTCAAGATTTTCAGGAAAGACAGATTACATTACAATATTTTGACCAAAAAAAACCATTAGCATGTAAAAATGGAATTTAAAATGACATAACATGCAAATTTAAGAATCTACATGACCAAATAAATGAAGGTAAGCCTTAAAACAATATGAATTTAAATCAATTCAGATAACATTAATTTTAAAATATTAAATTTTGGTACTGAAACTTTAAATTGGGTATTTTATTATAAAACTTTTTTTTAAATACAAAAAAAAAAAAAAAATTTGTTCTAATTAAGAAATTTTTTAATTCATTTTTAGAAAATTTTTACCAAATATTTCTGTTTTAAATATTGAGTTTAATGCTTTAAAAATAAAATAATTATGTGTCAAAAAATTTAGATCTAACACTAACATCAATAGTTATTTTTTTTTTTTTAAAGAGTAATTTTAAAAAAAAAGTACACTATATTTTTCTTTTCCTTAACATAAATTTAGACAAAAAATAAATAAAAAATAAAATTAATAATTATTACAGAATCAAAAGAATTTTTGAGATTTAAAATTTATCAGTTTTGTAACAAATATGTAAAAAGAAGCGTAAAATACAGTTATAAAATCTTCATTCTATGCTCTAAAAATCAATGCAATACAAACAAAAGAAAGTACAATTTCAGGATAGAGTTTATATTTTTTATTGGAAATATTCATACTTCACAGTTCAATTCTTATCACTTCACATTTTCTACTTAGTTAATTTCAATTATTTTACTTAACAAAAAAGTATTAATTTCAAATCTATTACAATTAGTAAAAATTATGAATCAATCCTATTAAGAATAAAATGTGCTATCTTGTCATCTTAACAAATCAATAAGAAGTCAATTATTATAATAAAAATTATTAAAAAATGGAATGTAGAAAAAATCATTTATTATTGTACATTTAGTTTATAATCATTTTAATATTTACCTGGAAAAAAATTTAAAATGTCAGGCAATTTTTAATGCTTTTTTTAAAAATAAATATAAAAAGTTTTTATCTTCAATTGACATTAAAAAATCAAATTTAAGTAATGCATACATCATTATAAATAATACATACATGCAGATTATATACACATACATGTATAGATAAATGGATATGTATATAAGTATATATACATATAATCCATATACTTAATGCATAAACCCATTACATTAGCACAGAAACTCAACTATACATAAACAATTTACAAAAGAAACCAAATAAATTCTATCAAACTTTAACTAAAACTAGAGTTGAGTTTGTTTTTTTTATAAAAAGCTTCATATAAAACAATTGGCATCACATTAAATAAGAAATTATATAAAAAAAAAAACAATAAAAAAGCATGAATAATTCACCAGATTTTTAGGCACAGGAAAGACAATACAATGACTGAATAACACGCAATACTTACTTTTTTTTATTGCTATTTATTACATACACTACATTAGTATAAATGGCAGATAATTTAAATGGTTTTAAATACAACACATGGAAAAATACACACACACACACAAACTGCATGAAAAAACACGGCACAAGGTATTCACAATAGCTACATTTTCATGGTACAGAAAAACACTTTTAAATGCCCCAAGGAAAAGAAAAATATTTTTTTCCCCTTCCAAAAGGAATGCCGTCCTATGTAAAGCATATATTAAAACTCTAAAATTAACATGTAAATATATAAAATATATATAAAATTCAGAAATATAAAATACAAACTAACCACAGTCAAAACTTATAAGTACAAGAATCGAAAAGTAGAACTCACAGATTCTATCAACTTTCTGATATTGACAGCAGGAGATCCATATTTCTTCGTAGCTACCAATAATTAAAAATAAAAAAAGTCCACTTTTTAAATACAGAGATAAAAACTGTTTACTTCTCTGAGCTGTAGGGCAAAGGTGGAAAGACACTAAAGGCATATTGGAGAAGTCTCATGTTGTAAAGAAAACAAAAATGAGGCCGTAGGCACTGAGTCGACAAACCACCTGGTTATCACACACTTTCGGCTGGACTTTGGAATTCACTAAGAGCCTTGATTGGGGCAATGTGTTTCTTCTGGGAGCCTTTACGCACTTTTGCTCGTACTTCTTCGGGTTTCTCACGACGGACGAGTGGTTTCTTCTCGGGGGCTTTCATTTTCCAAACCACAATAGGAGACTTTAAAAAAATTGTAAGACATTATTTAATATCAAATATAACCAAAGGATGACTATATATCAGGTTCGGAAAAAGAAATCCATTATTTTTTTGGTAGACGGCTGTAGTGATTGATATCTCGTAAAGTATCGATGAAATAGTTTCAGATTTTTGCTCATTGGAAAGGTGACATTTCATACTAAAAAAAATTATTTTTGCTGTTTGATCCATTCAGTTGTAAGTTGTAGGGTGTTAAAAATGTAAGTCAACAAAGAGGAAATTTGGCACATTTTTCACATTCTTTGATAAAAGACGAAAATATGAATGGTGTTTATGGTCCTGATACTGTAACAGCCAATTGAGTGCAATTTTGGTTTCGTCAATTCTGTTCAGGTATTTTTGATGTTAAGGATGCACCTCGCACAGATAGGTCCATCGTTGAAAATGTCAATAAAATCACAGAAATAATCAAAGTTGACTGGCATGTTAGCAGCCATAACATAGTCCAGGAGCTAAAGATCAACCATAAAACAGTTTTAAACTATTTGCACAAAGCTGGATTCGAAAAAAAGCTTGATGTTAGGGAGCCACACCAATTAACACAAAAAAAAAAAAAACATGATGGATCAAATTTTCAGCTGTGAAGCCTTAGCCAAAAGAAATGAAATCAACCCTTTTCTTAAACCGATGGTAACTGGGGATGAGAAATGGGTCACACACCACGACAACATTGTGTGTAAACTATCATGGTCAAAGAACGGTGAAGCAGCTTAAACGGGGTCAAACAAGGGCCAATGGCTAAACTATTCTGTTGTGCATTTGATGGGACTGGAAAGGAATTATTTATTATGAGCTGCTTCCATGTGGCCAAACACACTAAATTAGCATCTTTACTGTCAACCATTTAACCGTTTGAAGCTAGCGATTGACAATTGACCAACAGGAGAGGTGTTGTTTTCCATCAGGACAACGCCAGGCCTCACACGTCTATAATGAATTGTCAGAAACTCCGGGAGCTTTGTGGGGAAGTTTTGACACCACCATATAGTCTAGATCTGGCACTAAGCGATTACCATGTTTTTCTTACACTGCAAAACTTCCTTAGTGATAAGAAATTGGCATCAACAGAAGATTGTGAAAATCGATTACTAGAGTTTTTCGCCAATAAAGGCTAAGAATTCTATGAGAGAGGCATTATGAAGCTACCTTAAAAATGACAAAATATAGAACAAAACGGTGCATATCTGACTAAAATTGGTAATCCGAAACATGTTAAATAAAGCCTTGAAGTTCACGTAAAAATAATGGATTTCTTTTCCTAAACCTAATCTGTAGCCAAAGGATGACAATATTGCAATGTAATCTCAATCATCTTGAAATATGACTAGCTCAGATGTAAACAACTATTATAATATGTCAACAAAAAATGTTACCAACTGTGATTTTCCAACCAACTACATATTCAAACTGAGCACCTTTTTTTATCATATTTAGAACAAATTTTACAAAGGAATGAATAAATTTTGCCTTTATATTTTTAATTTTTATTACTGAAAAGTATACATAACAGATAACTATCATTTTTATCAATACATGCCATATATTTATAAGTTAAGAGAACATTTAAGAAATATGTGACAACTCATATATAAATTGAAATTAGAAGGAAAAAATAAATATTCCAACTATTTGGAAATTTTGATTCTGATAAGACAATGAAAGATTTGACTTTTTTTTTCCCCTTTTTATATAAAAGTTGCATTCAAAACACCCAAAATGTAGTTAAAAGATTAAAGTAATTTTCCTTTTCTATTATTTTTATGTGTTAATTATTTATGGTATTCTATTGTTATTTTTGGTGCATGTTTTGATATTTTTCCATTAGCTAGGCGGAAATTTCTCCCATATCAAATCTTTAGTTTTGGTGACTATGTAACAAACCAACAATATAAGCAATTTCTCAAATAAAATAAATCCTTTACATAAAACAGAATAATTCATAATTCATTTAAAATGAGTTTTTTATAAAGATATAAAAACATGCAATATTTGGCAGTTTATTGCTTGCACCTGGCAAAACACTTTTTTTTTCTTCTTCAGAAATTGATATTATACACCGTCTCCATTATTTAGCTCCAAGAAAAATTCTAAAAATTCTATGCTTATGCACCAAAATAAGGATATAAATGATAATTGTATCATGGGAATAAATGTTTTTATCAGTAGACAACAATGAAATCAGATCATTTTAATAAGTGAAATTGTATAACCGCTAATATTTCAGTTAAATCACTTATTTTTTTAATATTCTCATGTCTTTTTTTTTTAAATTAGAAAAAGACATCTGGATAAGAACTTAGATCCATATCAATACAAACTACAATTTATCTAACATAATCTCAAAGGTTTAGCATTCTTAAACTGATCATCTGTAAGAAAGAAAAAAAAATCAATAATACATAAAACAAAATATACTTACTGCAACTTGGACACTTCTTGGATACTGAAAAAGAAAAAAAAAAAATTAGATACATTGCTTTAAAAGTTCAAAATAAAAAAAAAAATTTTTTTACACAATTGCGAATAAATTCATTATACAACATATTTTACTATTTAAACTCTCAAGTTAAATACTATCATTAAATTTATTTGAGTAAAAGCTATATTTACCTTTGTTGAGGCTACATAGGATGCTTTAACAGTTAAAACAACAGCATTCATTAAATTTTTAGCTGCTTGAATTAATGAAGTAGCACTGTCAAGCTGCAATAACAAGACAACAATTTTTTTTTATTAATAAGCATTTTGGAAGTAAACCGAAAATAAGTTCTACATAAGATTCACATTGATTTATATTACAATAGTTTGGAAATTATTATTTTCAATAAAACGAAATATAACAAAATTCTCAAAAATTATTTAAATTAAAATTTTCTTAACCAGCTCTTCGAATATTAATGTTTTATAAAATTTTATTCCTCGTATCATGAGAATGGAAAGTGATAGCGCTGTTTTAAAAGTTTTCGATGCTATGCCTTTTGGACAACGACCAAGGGAAGACCGAAAAGAGATGGGTCAACTGTTTAGACTCCGATTTTAATGTAATTAAGATCAAAAGCTGGAGGTACACGGCCAAGAGGAGAACAGCCAGGCTGGATCTTTTAATTAAGGCCAAGACCAATAAAGGGCTGTAGAGCCAGTTATGATGATGAAAATTTTATTGCACTCAAATTTAAAACTAAATACATTTTTGGTTAAGAAAATTGACAAATTATAAACTACCAAAAATTTCAATTATAATGTTAAAAAAAAGAAGAGAAAATGAGGAAATATGCATTAAACAAATGACTTAAAATACACTTACACCAGACACAATAAGGCTTCCAGAAATGTTCTGCACATCTGCTTTCACTTTACTAGTAATGTTCAACTGATGACAGTAAAGAGCTATTCTCTGGAGATAAGCTAAAAGATCTTTCTTAGTACTAGATTCAGGGCACTGTAATTAATAAAAATACATATTCATAGCTCTGTCCATATCAAGAAATGTAAAGATAAAAATGCCATGTGTCAGACTTTTACTTATTATGCTTTAGATATTAAAACTATATATTGCTATAGAAGCTTGAAAAATAGAGAAACAAAACTGTTTCTGATGATTTCAGCATTTAATTTTTCTAAAACAAAATTTTGTTATATGCAACATTTTTTTCCTTCTGCAATGTATTATTTATTGAGTACATTTTTGAGCATTTTATTTCCAAAATAGACTTTCAGCAACTGTATTTTAAGAAACAAATTTTTTTTTAATATCTTATTGAACTGCCACCTCTCTACACAAAACAAATACTCTGTGTCATTCAAAATAGCATCTGTAAATATTTTATTTGTTCAATCATGTTGAAACTTGAAATGAAAAGCAAAGAAATACTAAGCTAACAGATTTTTTTTACTTTTGTTTACTTCTGAAGAATATACAATATTATCAATCCTCACCTTCTATTTTTAGTTGGTGCCAACCTACATTGACTACATCATTTATATCAAAAGCATAACTCCATAAAAAAAAAATACAGTTCTGACAATTCAGGTATACAGGAAAAAAAAAAAAAGGTTTATTTGAACAACAAATTCAAAAATGATTATTATTTATGATGTAATTATTCCATTTTCCATCTCTCATTGTGCCATACATTTTAAATTTTCATTAAATTTGTGTCTTAAAATTGAGAAAAATAGCATGAACATTTAGAATAGCAATCCTACATGCCAAATTGGGGATGGGGGAATAGCCATGGCGAATAATTTTACTGCCATTCCCCTAATAAAATATATTCCCCATTAAACTGCATTTGAATGTTTTTATTCTTTTATTGTTATGCATATTACTGCTCATATAACACAAAAATTTTTATTGCCCTTCATAATTTTTTACCTTACTAAAAATTTATTTCTTATTACTTGAAAACTATTTTTTTTTTTCTTTGCAGGAGAAAATTAATATTTATCTTTTAAATATTTATTATTATTAAATGTTATTTTATCATTTGCATATATTTCTTCAATTTATAACTGCAGTAGTTGGAACAAAACATTTTATCAGAACAAGAAACTAGATTTAGAATAGGAAGAGAACCAATATAAGGTTGATTTTGCTCCAAAATTTTAAGAAATATGAAGTTATTCACTCCAACAATTTCATGCTATATTACAAAAATATGCCTTTTTTTTTCAAAACAATTACATTTTCTATTATTTAAAAATTTCTAAGCATCATATGACTTATATAGGGGATAGCAAAACAACATATTTAGAGGACCAGATGACACTTTCTAATTTTATATTGCAGCTTTGCTGGAAAGTTAGGTTAGTTATTTTCAAAATTTGACATTAAGTTCAGAGAATTTCAGCACCAACAACATCACCCTTAAGCAGGAGTGATTATGTGCTGAAATTTGTGACAATTCAAAAGATGATGCTATCATTAGCAAGAATTTCTTTGTTATTCACAATTACTTCTAAACAATCTCTAAAAAACCCATTTTCATCATTTTCAAGAACCTTGCAAACCTACTGGTTCATTAGGTGATGATAAAATTTATTATAGGCGAATCAGAGATATCATATTTCAGCTTATGTACCCTTTTACTCATCTGTAAGATATTGCACAGTCAATTTTAATTGTCCACAAGTAATATTAATTTTTAAAAAAATTTCCAATGTATAAATAAAAGAAAATTTTATTTTATTTAAAGTACCCTGGTAAAGATTTCAAAAATTTTAATTCCTCAATAACATATTTTCATTTCTATAAGAAGAGCATGCTCTTATTGAAAAATAATTTTAAAGTAGAAATATAATAATTATTATACAGTTTAAGAACAGCTATACAAGATTTTAAAATTACATAATTTTAATCACTAAAATAAGTATTCAACATTAGTAAATTTAATGGAAAAAATCTTTAAAAATTAATGCAAGCAATTATTAAATTATATACCTGATCAGCAATTTGTCGAGCTAATTTATCTAACTTGGTACCATATTCTGAAATCTTCTTAGCAGCATTGATCACATCCATTGTAGTCTTTAGAGGCCCTTTTCCCCTAAAAACGACAACAATATGCAATATAAATTAAAATAGAACTATACAGTAAATATTTTTACACATATAACACATAAACGATTTTGCCAAGATAAATGGCCATGAAATTTATTATATTACAGCAATATTTTTAAAAATTTAATAATCAAATATGATAAAATATATTTAATATATAGCAATAATTAAGAATTTTTTACATTAAAATGGAATGTTTTGCTAAGATTTTATGTAATCACAACTATTTAAAACAGTTCAAATGAAAAACTAATTTACAAGTTCACCTAGTAAAATCTGTCATCTCCATCATGATCATGCACATTTGTTTGGCTAACACAATGACATCATTTCCAGTATCATCCCATTTGGCAACTTCTCTGTCAAATTTACTCTTCTCTGTACGGAAGTTCTCAACCTGAGCAGCAATTTTCTGCTTGTCTTCTTCAGAAATATATCTGTATGCATCCTGAAATAAAAATATATTAAAAATTGATCTATTGCTTTTTTTCACAAAATACATATCCCCCTCAAATATATATACACAAAAATGCAGAAAAATTATACTCTACACATATATTAAAGTAATTTTTCTTTAATGCATAATTCAATAATTAAGCACATTCTGCAATTCTACACCCAATGAACCTTCTCATTCATATTTTTTGTATGAATATTAGAGATTTTGTTATCTTGACCAGAAAATGGTACTAAAAAACTGCTAGCATTATTTTATCTAATTGTTTTATTCTTTGATATACCCCACTTAAAACTACTTTGATACTTGATAATAGTACATGGCAGTGGTCACAAACATGATAAATGAAATATAGGGTTACTATACTAATAACTAAAAATTAGAATTTAAGCAATTTAACAAGAAATAATTTTCTATGGAAAATTATCATTAATACCAATCTAATTTTGATAATATTTATAAATTTGGTAATTTAAACAGCATCCACAAACAGTTTAATTTTAAAAGAATATTTATTCTATACTTACTCTTGTATTATTTATACCACTAATCTCGGGATACTCATCAAAATCAGTATGTGCACTTGCTGCAAAGATAAAACGTATAAATATTCATTTGAAATAATTAAAAGATCATATAGATTATATTATATATATATACACATAAATTTTTATATAGAAATTTTACTAAAAACAATATTAATTACATGGTTTAAAAAACTTACATTTACTCTTCGTTTCAGATGTATTTGCTTCGAATTCTATTTCAGTCTCTGAATCCAATTCTTCAGCAGTCTGGAAAAGAAAAGATATTTATTTATAAGCACAAAAAGAGTTATAAAATAAATGATGCTGTTATAAAAAGAAATGCTTCATTACTCTGTTCATCAAAACTGCTCTTCTGATATCTCTAACTCCGTCATATACCAGTCGAGAAGCATCGATGAATTCATTCTCATCAACTTCTTTCTGAGGATTTGTACTTAATGCTTCAACTGCTATTTCTACTCGAGATGCAAAATTAGGCATAACTATTAAGAAGGAAAAAATAAATATTCTCAGATGTATTTGTTCAATAACTTATAATTTAATATAGCTGTCACAAAATAAACTTTATATCTTTTAAGACAACAAAATTCTAAAAATAACATTTTTACAATGCAAATTATATTTAATTTCCAAATCTCCCTTTCCATATGTCCCATAATAAATAGTAGTAAGTGAATATTTAAATAAGAATTATTGGAAAATGCTGCTAAAGTGATGTTGTAGTACAAAAATCAGTGTTCCATGGCTTATGTCATTTATTTTGACACATCTTTCAATTTTTAGATTAACCTAATTATTACTTAATTATAACTTCTCTAATTTCATCCTTTGATCAAAATCAATTGTTTTGTTTCAGTTGAATATCAACCAATTGTAAAAGTAAGATGGGGAGGAAAAAAATTTTTCAAGGAAAGATCAAGTTGTGACTGTCCAGCTCTTGATGCATCAAAAGAAAAATGAAAAGTTGCAGAAAGGTGTAATTACATTGGTTCCAAAACAATTTAAGTGCAACAGAATGATCATATAAAGAACTAAGAAACATGCTTCTGAAAATGTCAAAGTGAATCATAAGCAATATTATTCTTTGGGGGGGGATGTAAATGAAAAGATTATAAAAATAACTTGAAAAATTTAGACACATCCTTTTAGCACAATAAAATCAGCAGCTCATGCAGAAATCTACATTATTATAAATTAAAAAAAAAAAAAAAATTTAATATCCAGTTGAAGCTATCACATATATGGAAAGCAAGCGTTGCACAGCAAGCCAAGGTTTGCATTGTATTGTCCAAGTAATTGCAAGTTTAAAATGCAGTAACAAATTATTGAAAAATCCGGAAACTATCTGAACACTCCAAAATTAGAAGTAATATTTTTAATTTATTGCTTAATTTCATATTTTTTTAATACTAAATGTTGTGTTATATATATATATATTTTCTTTTGATATTATGGGAAAAATTAAATGATCTACTGCTGCTATTATTAGAGGACAGTGGCAAAGATCTGTTTATCCACTATATGGACACTCAGAAAGTTTATATATTACTGTTTATAAAAATAATATAACACACTAAAAATAGACTATAAATACAACTACAGATTCCTATAAAAAAAAAAGTTAAGAAATTTTATAAGTGGATCTTTCTACTCATGTTCTGCTTTCACAATTTTTTAATCATTCTAACAAATGTCAGGATATACTCATACTGATAACTAACAATCCCAAGTGACCAGAAATTAGATCAACACAAGGAACATCTTGAAAAGTTGTTTTATAGTTGATAGCAAGACATACAATACTTTTCAGAAGGCATGCACATATAGTTTGGTTATATATATCAATCAATTACATGTACAACAGAATGTATAAAATTATCAAATATTCTTAGTTTTTTTTTCTGACCAATTAAAAATATGTGTTTTTTTTAAAGTAATCAAATTTGCTACAACAATTATATTCTCATAATTAAGAATTCATTAAAGAATATTATACAAACTATATATAATTTGAAATTTAGATTTAATCATAAAGTTATGAGACTTTCATGCAATTTTAAAATAATTCGCCAAAATCATTTTTTTTTTTTCCCCATCAAAAACTAAACTTAACATTAACGTTTTTCAAAGATCAAAATAAAAAAATCACCTTGATCTTTGAGAATCGCCACAGCTTTCAAAACACCTTCAGTGTAAATTCCAGGTTCATAGTTATCCATCTCAGCAGCAACTACGTTGCAAACTCTAGCAGAGCGTCCTCTGATTGCACCGGCAGTTCTATCTAAAGTATCAGCATCCCCTTCTTGCAAGGCAAGGACACACTTGTTTACATCTTCTAAAATGTGGTTTTCTAAAAAAGAAAAATTTTGATTTAAAGGTAACACCATTAAAAAAATAGTACAAAGGCATGCAATGAAAACAACTGTTAAAAATATTTTCTGCAAAGTATTTATTGATAAAAGAAACATAATGGTTAAATATTTAAAGACGAATAAAAAGTAAAAGAAACTTAAATGAAGGAGAGGAAAAAAAACGTGTCAAATGTCGTTTTACAGACAATTTATAGATTGCTAATTAATGCAATCTATAAATTACAATGTAATAAATTTACATTTATGTCAATTACAGTGTAAAAAAGAGAATCCATTGTTTGAAATCATATTTCTGCCATTGATAAACTTAAATAAGATCATTACCTGACACAGCTAAGAAATCATCAATGGTTGTGATGTCATCAACTGCTTCAGTTAGAATTCGAACTTGATTTTCCCAAGCTTCTTTGAAGGCATCCATATTTTCCTGAGCAACTTTAGATCTAGGACGTGCAGCCAAGATCCTTGCAGCATTGATTACCTACAATACAGAGACAAATTTGAAAAGGGGTTTTATTCTGTAAGAAAATTAAAAATTCAAGATAATTCCTGAACATTTATAATTAATAAATAACTTTCAAATAGTTATTTGTTTAAATTGATAACTAGAATAAACTATTAGCTTAGAATCTACAATAATGAGGATCAATTTATCAATTCTTTTAAATTTTGTGCATTTATTTTCTTTTAATTTCTTCACAAATAATAAAACAATACAATACCCTTTAAAATAAAATATATTTAAAAATATATCATTCTTAATAATGAAAATCTTCCTTGCAATCATAAATGGATAAAATGAATATTAAATAAAAAAAAATTGATTCATCAATTTAAACGCTTTGAGTATATGGATCCTTTTTAGCACCTATATTTTATATCAACTAATTGACAAACATTTAATAATCCATTCATAATTAATCATATGTATTAAAAGTTTACCTGAGGACAGAGGTTACTGATTTGAGCTGCAGCAAATCGAACCATTTTGACTCCATCTTCGTTGTTGGACATGGAACATGCAAGATTAGCAACCTATCATGAAGTAAGTAGATATGGTAAATATTATATACATTGAAATTGTTTAAGTTTAAAAAAGCATCAATGAAGTCAAAATATAAAAACATTTTTTTGTGTACTTATTTTACAACATATATCAAAAAGTTACAATAGCATTCACAAAAATTACCATAAGTAATATTAATGCAATTAAAATTTTTGATCTTCATCAGCCGCCAACATACTTACTTCAACCAATTTATTTGCATGTTCTGTAAAAACTTGAGAATATTGCTCCACTTCTCTTTCATTTCCATTTTTAGCTGCTTCAATAAGAACTAAGAGAGGCACATTAGTTTCCAAGAAAGAATCAGAGACATGGTCGACAACAGCTTTACGCAATTGTCGTCGCAGATCCTTGGTTTTTCTTGTCATGTGATCTACAGCTTTATCTAATGGATCCGACATATCTTTCCTTCCAGCCTACAAATATACACATAATGTTAAAAAACAGAAGTTATCAAGGTAAAGTATAGATATATATTTTAACAATTACAATCTTGTTGTTTTAAGTAGAATCATACTGACAGATATATACTTATATATCATTAAAGATAGATACATACATATACTGGCTAATGAAATAGAAATTTGGAATCAAGATTTTATTAGACCTCTTTAAGACAGTAAGATATTTAAATTTAAAAAGCAAGTCTGCTGTTATTTAAGATGCCTAATATGTTTTCTTTTAATTAATTAAAATAATTTACATCATATACATAAGAAAACTGGTGCGATTATACAATTATCTACCAATAAATAATAAACATTATGATTAATTTTAGAACTTCAATAAAAATTCATCATCAGTGGCACAACAGCCCCATTGTGGGCCAAGGCCATCTGCCTGCTGGCAGATTTCTAGACAGGAGATGTTTTCTCTTTTATGGGGTAGGGTTGTCAGTTCTATGCCCAACAATCTACGGACATATTAGACCAGGATCTACAGTTTAAAGTGGATTCCGAACCCCTACCAACCATTTCACCAACGGGGCTCGAACCCAAAATCGGTGGCGCCAGAGCATTAGTCACTCAGCAATTAGGCGTCAGATTGTATAAACATACAATCGAAAAATTTATTTAAATATTTTCACACACAATACATTTAAAAAATACAAAATTATCTTTTTTAATTATTCATTTCCATAAATGATTGCCTTATAGCTTTTATATGAAATGATGACTTAAATCACATCTCAACATTCTTAAATTGAATTTGTCTCAAGATTAGTTGGCTGAGGTGCCCAATGTTTTAAAGTGGATCCCGAACCACTACAAACATCCATGGCATCGCCGGGACTCGAACCCGAAACCAGTGGCACTGAGCGTTAGTCATTCACCCATTCAGGTCCCTCAATAAAAATGACAAAATCTATAAAATATTCTTACATTTGACATATATTCTGACAACAGATCTTGAAGAGCCTGGCGCACAGCATTGCATTCTGCTACAATACGTTCACGGCGCTCATCTCTGGTACAAGACGAGTCTGCCATTAAAGCTGCTCCACTAATAATGCTCTCAAGTCTCTCTTCCAGAGCTGGACGGGTACGAACTTCGTTATACATCAAAGGATCAATTATGATTCGCTCCTATTAAAAAAAGTCAAGATACTTACAAATACTTATAATTTTACTTTTAAAAGAAAAGAATACAACAATACAATAGTAAAAGTAAGCTTTTAAATTTTAAGTACTTTAATAATCAGTAAAAGCAAAGGAAATAATGACATGAAACTCATAAAAAAAAATATTAGATACAAATAACAATTAATTTAGACATTTATTAATAAATATAACAGAACACGAAGATAAACTTGTCACTAAATAACTTTAAAACAGAATAATTTAATAAATAGAATACTTTAAGAAAAAAATAGGAGATTTCAATTAATATAAAAATTCAAAAATTAAATAAAATAAAAATAATAAATTTAAAATCTTTTCTAATGTTTTATAATGTATATCCTTTCAGGAAAGCCCAATTAAATCAAAATTTCATAAAGAAAAAAAAAGTAAAAGGATAAAAATTCCCCACAATTTTATTAATTGAAGCATTTTTTAACTATTTAAAAATAGCACATAAAAATCAGTAAACATACATCAAATTCATCTAAAGCCGCAGCCAATTCTCCAGGACCATCATATGGAGGCTGTCCTAAAGCTCCACTGGTAGATTTACCTTGAGCAACATCACTGATTGTATTAACAGCTTCACAAACTTGACGAAAAATGTAATCTCGATTCTCTTTAGCTGCAGACAGTTCAGGATGTCGTACAAAACCTGAAAGGTAGGTTTTTATGATGGCTTGTTTTTCAAAAGAAAAGAACTACATATAAAGATTTTAATCAATTCTGAAAGCATTTGTTTATTTAGATAAAAGAATGATTTTAATTATTTTTTAATTTATAAGCCATATTATGCAATAAAAATCAAACACTTTTATTATTGAAAATTATAACAACATGGAATTGATCTTTTAAAAAGATGATAAATTCTAAATAAAATTGTTTATAAAATTATTGGAAGTTTAATTTCCTATTAAAAATTATAAAACAAATAGGCATTAATATACAGAAATTTTTTTATCAAAATACAAGAAATTTGTTTTAATTAATACCAAAATAACAATTAGTTTTAATTGTATTTTATAAGATTTGAAGAATATATTAAATCCACAAAAGAAAAGCATAAAAAATACACTTTGTAGTATTCAAAATGAGTCCCAAGTCTAAAAACACATTTATTTTTATGTACACAACTGCATACAAATAATAAACAATATTTGACACACAGCATGTATATTTAGAGAACATTTAATTAGGGGCTTAGTGGAAGCATTCCACTTCTAGCTCTCGGGACGCTGTGCGTCCTCTTGCGTGAGAATATAATTGCCTACTGATGATTTTCTTCAGTATGCCACAAGGGGCGCAGTTGCAGTGCGCAGGAGGAACACGATTGCAGGTGGAACCACTGTTACAACTTTAAATTGCGATTTAATTACTAATTTTTCAATATTAAATACCTAATTTAAAAACTCGTGTTAATGAGTTTATGATATAAATTTGTTAAATTTAAAAATCAACTGCTAATAAAACTTACAGAATTTATAAACCATCAATTAAGCTCAGTTCCTAAAATTGATTCAACCTTATATAAATTATTGAAATTACTTAAATGCACAACTTACTTTAGACGCTGTTAGAAGCATCATGCTGTTCTTTTTTAAAACAGCTCTAGCAGCTGCCAAGTCATCTCTGAGACGGGGATCTTTCAATTCCTAGAAACATAACAAATATTAAAAATGATGAAAAAAAAAAAAAAAAATTATGAAAACTTTCAGATGAAAAACGAGCAACGTACTGCTTGACGTTTTGCAGCTTGTTGTATCAATTCAGCAGTGTTTTTACCAAAATCTTGGAATGACTTCATAAGCTCTGACTGGCTAGATGCATTCTTCACTTTGTCTAAATCATCTTCAACCTAAAATAGAAATATGATTATGTATTTACATTATGAAAATAATAATCGCATAGATTGCAAACAGTGGGGAAAAAAACATGGCAGTGTTAGATTAAAACAGAAATAAACTTCTAAACCTCAGTAATCTGAATATAGTGATGCAATAATTAATAAATTACTTTTAAAAGGCACACATTAAGAAAATATGGAAGATATAATTTAAAAAGGCAAGCATTTATTAAATAAAAAAACATTTTTATTGACATATTTGAAAGAAACCATTTAAAGGCTAAGATCAACCACTATAAATAATGCATTTTAAAATTCAAATTAATACTTACGGATCGAAGAGACTTTAGAAGCCTATGAACATCAACCATATCAGCCAGAATTAATAAACGAGTCACAGCACACAGAAGATTTCTAGCTGCCCTAACCATGGTACCTCTCTTCACTGAAGAACATGGATCTTCAGCAAATTCACGAGATGATTTACTCATAACTTCTCCTGTTTTTCTAACTTCATCTACAGCCAGCAACATTTCTGGTTGAATGTCTGGATTCTCTCTTGCAATTTCTTCTCCTTTTGTTATAAAATTTTCTGTTGCTTTCTCAACAGCAGCAACTAAAATATGAGCTCTCTTCGAACGTCCTTTTTTCTTTTTTGAAGGACCCTTGGTATTAACTAAAGTAGTAACCTAATCGAACATAAATCAATATAAATGCAAAATTCTAAAGATTTAAATAAAAATTAAATTTTAACTAAGTATCTAATGACTTACCTTGATTGGATTCAATAGCTGCATGCAAAGAAAAGAAAACGATGCAATTTACAAAACATATTACAATAAAGAACACCATACGATTTGGAAATAAATATCAAAGTTAACTTTCTCATAAGCAGCAGTAATATTTACACCACTTAAGAGTATAATAATAGGTATATATAAACTTTTGTCGAGAATTTTGTACCATATACTTTTTGAATAAAAACAAAGAAAAGTTGTACTTGACAAATTAAAATTTTTTAAGAGGTAAAGCTGCAATCATAGTGGTTTTACATTATATCAAATTATGGTATAATTAAAAATGGAAAGTCCACAAAAGAAAGAATTGTGCAAACTGTACTTTTCTATATAAAATCTCTTACCACTACATATCATTTTAAAAATATGCGAGACATTCTCTTTGAGTTATTTTATCCAATGTTGCTTACAGTAATTTCAGAAGAAAAAAAAAGAAATGTAACTTGCGGTCTAGGAATGCCACCAAATAAGCAGCTTTTACAGTTAGATATACGAAATACAATAGAATGAATGGTTTACTACTGTGTCTAAAAAGTAAGACCAATTTTAAATTTTCGGGGCTTATGACATTTCAATTTTATTTTCATTTTTTAGGTTTCTGGCACTATCCTGAGACATCTGTATGAAATATGACATCAAAATATTCATTTGTGTTTAAATTACACTTGGTTTTGTGAGACATTAAAACTGATTCCGGTGATTTTTGAAATGTCTGAATTAATTGAGCAGAGAACTTGCATTCAATTTCGTTTGCACAAACGTATAGAATGTTGCAGAAGGCATTCGGTGCGTATTCCTATACCGGAAGGAAATGTTTAGAAGTGGTATAAACAGATCAAAGAAGGCAGAGAATGCGTCGAAGACGAAGAGCCCTCTGGTTGACCTTCAACCTCAACCGATGAAGCTCATGTCCAAAAAATTAAAGATTTGGTGCTTGCAAACCATCAATTTACAATTAGAGACCTTGCTGCTGATGTTGGAATTTTGAAAGGATTGGTCCATTCCATTTTGGGCTTCAAACGCATCAATTCTCGATTAGTACCGAAAACAATGAATGCGGCAGCTCACACTGCTGTGATTCTTTGTGACTTTTTCGCCAAAAATGAAACCCATATTGTTCTACAGCCACAGTATTCCACCGTGCGACTTCTGGCTATTTCCTAAGCTCAAAAGACCAGTCCGGGGACACCGTTTTGAGTCGATTGAAGAGATTCAATGTGAATTGCTGCACGCTTTGAAGGCCATCCTTGCCAATGACTTTTTAGCATGCACTGAGGATTGGAAAAAAAGTTGGCGTAAGTGCATTGTGTCGAGAAGGGATTACTTTAAAGGCGATGAAATAAATTTGGAAGAATAAATAAAGAGTTTTTGAAAAGAAAAATACTTGGTCTTACTTTTGGACACAGTAGTATACCAGATACAGTAGCACGAAAGGTTTATAACCATCTTTATCTGCAAGGTGGATGAATGATATAATGAAGGAAAATAAGTACTATCTTACTATATTGCATGCCATGAAAGGAAGACAATTGGTATATATTTTACATTAATTGTATAATAACTTTTTAGTTGTACTTCACAAATATGAAGCAATTTTTTTTTTTATCTTTCATGATATGAAAATTATCAGTTATAGAAATCCTGGCATTTGATGTACACCTTACATTTCAGGGTTATTTCTATTGCAGAAAAAGAGAATATTGCTTAATTCCCAATTATATCCAAATGAATTGTAATTAGTGCATTAAAGTTACCTAGTCGGATTATAAATACACAAAATTTACTTTTTATCATTAATAGCATCAAAACAATTGCCAAAAATGCCTTCCAAATTTAAAAACAACTAGTACACCTTTGATTTTTTTTTATCTAAATATCTTATACGAAAGGTTTTCTGAAAATTTATCTGGAATATTTTAATTGTATTTTTTTTAAAAAATATTTTAATTATATCTACTTCAAACAATAATATTCATTTTAAAACTCGAATGAAAATGTTTTCAATTTTCTTAACAAGTTTATAACATTTTAACTAAAATAAACCCTTAATCAAATAATAAATTGAAATATCCTTCAAATATTTAAATTGTAACTATCTCAAAATTAATAAAAAATTATATTACCAAAAAATATTTTTTCTAGCTGCTTTTACACTATTACAAATTATTTCTCAAGATAGCAAAATTCTGTTACATAGCAATAAGCGAGAATATGGATTTGGTCGCATGGGTAAATTAAAGATAACTATTTCTCTTAGATGAATTGGCATTGATTTATAAAAAATAACTACAATTATTGAAGAATAAATCAACAATTAAAATTTTTTTACGAAAAACGTTTCAATTTAAAAAAATTTTTTTTAGATATCATAAGCTTTGTATTTTCCTAAAGTATTTATATTTCATATTTTTATTTATATAATTATAAAATTAATCCATAAAAAATCTTTGATCATTCATTATTTTTACCATAACAATTTATTTTCAATATAAAACAATAGCTGCTCTTAATTATGAATTAAGCTTGATCTCATACAATTAAATAACATGCTTAAAAATAAATCATGAAGATGATTATTAATTTTTCATGAGTACATGCAATTTATGATGTATGTAAAATTTTGCATATCCAATCAATTAATCAAATTAAATTAGTTAATTTTTAAGTATTTTACTAAGGGAGGAAATAAGACCCCACCCACAGATTTCCTATGCAATGTGATTGTACAAATAGTATGTCAGTTTAGAAATTTGTTTTTCAAATAAACTATGATTATAGCTAAAATCAATTATTAAAAAATTATAGCACTTGCAAATTAAATGCAAAATATATCATTATAAATGGAATAAAAATTATATATCATGATTTTAAATAGTGAATGAAACACTAAAATTAAAAATATATGAAAAATTGAACACACTAAAAGCAATCAAAAGAAAATTAAAAAGATTGCAATAGTTAAATAATAATAATAATAACAATAACATATTAACCTAAAATTGAAAAAGTTACTGTAGGGAGTTATTTTTAAAATAGAAATATTATTTCAATAAAATGAATGTTTACAATTGACTATGATTGTAATTAAAAAATAAAAACATGAGTATGCAATAGATAAATCAACATTTTTTTAAATTTATAAGATTTTAATATTAAACACATTTGATAAATTATAATCTTAATGAGATTTATTAAATACATCTTACATATTTTATATATGAATTACATACCTGAATAACTAGAGGTTCTAACGTTTTTTCAACTGTTCTGGTACGGATTTCTAAATTCTTTGGATCCCATTTTAAATTAACGGATGTTAAATTAATATCTGCAGTCATTTTCATTAAAATTTATATACAGAATTACACCTAAATTGATTTTTACCTAAAATGAAAAATAGACATGTGTCAGCAATCATAGACGAAAACTAAGATCGCGGAAGAACTGAAACACAAAACGAAAACAATGACAGGAATGTATAAACAAAAAGATCATTGTAATAGAAAACACGCCCAATAAAATGACGAAATAAGGTTTTTACAGTTATAACAGAATGTCCTTTACATTAACATTTATAAATAATTAAAATTGTAATTGAAAGTAAAATCATTTCTAATTTTATAAACAAGAAATGCAGAAGTTAATCATATTTAAAAATTGAAAATATCTTGCATTCCTGAACGAAGAAAATATAAACAAAACGAAAACTAAATTTTCAGGCGATAGAATTAATGATAAAAACAAAGATTAATTCAGTATAAATTTATGTAAGTTTCTTCTACATACGTTTCGAAATTGAAAACTGATTTACAAAAGAAAAAAGGTTACCATGAACAACAAAAAAATGATTGAAATAGTTTAGTAATGAGACAATTGATGTTCCGTCAAATTCGCAACATGGCGTCACCGGAAGTTGAGAAGCTCTACTACAGCTGATTAAATAAATGCTTAAAGAAAAATTTCACAAATTTGAACTTCGTTCCTATTGAAACAAAATGTAAAAAACTTGAAAAATTTATTTTTAAGGTATTTTTCAAAATATTGAATTCTGGAATAACGTAATTAGACAATTCATACTATTATGCTCCTCATCCTAATTGGATTAAGTTATAATGATGATTCGATTTAATTTGAAATTAAATTCTCAAAATTCAACAAGTAAATAGACGTATTAAAATAAATTATGGAATTTGATACATAGTTTTCTCTATTATAAGACTAATAAATTGAACATATGTTTAAAATTGCCTAATTGTTATGCTATCATAGTGGATTCAAATATACTGCTCACAGTGTATAATAAGAAAAAGAGGACTCTCGGCCAACTAATCGATGCCTATAAGCTATCTAGTATCTAAAATAATTCACTATGTAATTCATTGCCCCTTAAACAACATTTAACTAATGACGAAATATATAAAAATAATACAGCTTCACATTTCACAACATCGTCCACAGCAATATGAACACAATTTGAAATTAGAATTAAAGTTCTAGGTTGGGTACTCTATCGAAGTTAACTTCCTTTTCTAGTTGATGGATAAGTGAGGCCCGCTTTCAATACCCTCTCCCTTCCTTTTGAATCCCCGTCCACCATAAGGGAATTCAAAATCTTTGGAAGTATTAGGCATAACAAGTCGTTGAAGCACTTAAATACTTCGACCAGATCTGTTGACTCGGGAAGGCCCAGAAGCATCAGAAGTCTGTTTTGGAACTACTTCACTTTAACAAGCATTACTGTCTTTAACATATGAAAAACTTGAAAAGAAAGTTTCAAAAGAAAAATTATCTGGATTAGTTAAAAAATATCCAAATAAGTTTTCAGATTCATAGTTCGCACTTTAAATTCTTTGCCAAATACACTCATGTCCATAAATTAAGGATAATTCAGAATCAAACAGAAATTGAACTCTAAAATAAAAATTTCACCTGTAGAATTATCACAAACATCTTGAAGAAGCATATGGAAATTACAGGAAACCACCAGATGGCGCGGATAGTACGTCACAATGACGAGAGTATAAGAGAGGGGTATATAAGGAATGGTGGCAAGAAGTAAAATTGTTCACAAGCGCTTTAAAAGCCTTTCAGTGCAATAATCGCATAGTTATGGCACAAAGGAAGCATTTGGATGATTTTTTACGTGGTAGAATTATCGGACGACTGGAATGTGGACGTACCCAGCTGGAAGTATCCGAGGAACTTAGAATCGCCCAGAGTGTCACCACCAGGCTTTGGCAACGATTCCAAGATGATGGTAATGTGAGTAGATGTTACAGCACAGGTCGCCCCCCAGTTACAACGCCGAATGAGGACGGTATTTGGCAGTTACTGCCAAAAGAAACAGACGGAGCACACCATCAGACCTGTCTGGTCAGCTCTCTTCAGCTACCGGTACGACAGTTTCATGGCAGACCATGTACAGACGCTTAGGGCACATTGGTCTATATGCTCGTAGGCCTGTCAGATGTGTTCCACTTACCGCAACTCACTGTCACCTGCGATTAACCTGGAGTAGAGAGCATGCATTGTGGACACCGCAACAGTGGTCTGGTGTGATGTTTTCCGACGAGTCCAGGTTTAGTTTGCAGTCTGATTCTCGCGGGACTTTCATATGGAGAGCGCCAGGTACCCGTTACCACCAAGAGAAAGCCATTGAACAACACCGTTACGGTGGTGCAGGATGGCTCGTTTGGGGAGGAATTATTCTTGGTTCCAGAACTGACCTGCATGTTCAGAGTGTAACGATGACAGGCCACATCTATCGGAATGTCATTCTGGAACAACATGTACGTTTGTTTCGGAGCGCCATGGGTGCTGAATTTCTGTTTATGGATGACAACGCCCGTCCTCACCGTGCAAACATTGTAGAAGAATGCCTTCAATTGGAGGATATCCCCTGTATGGATTGACCAGCATACTCACCGGACTTGAATCCAATAGAGCATGTGTGGGATATGCTTGGCTGACGAATTGCAGCCCGTCAACCCCCTCCCACCTGTCAACCGGAACTTCGGAGTGCATTGCTTGATGAGTGGTGTAATATTCCCCAAGATCAGATTGATAATTTGATACTCAGCATGCCTAGGCGTTGTAAGACCTGTATTGCATCGTCCGGGAGACATACTCCATATGAACCATCATACTAACCATGTTATACCGTTTTTTGTAAATAGGTTCTTTTTTGAAATTTGCTCCAGGGAGTAAAAATCGCAATTTTTATTAATTATGTCACACATATAGCATCTTTTTTGCTCTTTACCTTTTGTTTAATAAATAGACTTTTTACAAATAATTCAAATTTGTTTTGCTTTTGTCTCTTTCTTTGCCTGAACTTCATTATCCTTAATTTATGGACATGAGTGTATAAGATCTATCACTTTGTCAAAAAATTAATGAAGATGTTTCTTTAAATCGTCTCCAACAAGAACTTCGGCCTGATGGCTAGCGCTGATACCACAGACTTCAGGTTCGAATTCTGGTGGTGGCATGGATATTTGTTAATGGTTCTGAATTCACTTTAAACTGTAGGTCCCGATCTGTTTAGCCCTCGTCTGCACAACATGACAGTACAGAAACAAACAAAACCAACTAGAACTATATTACCTAATTTCACATAGGAGATTGATGATTCCATCTTTATTATTGAATAAACAAGAGCTAACAAGCCTTGCGGAAGAGTCTTGAATTAACAAGCCTTGCGGAAGAGTCTTGAATTAACAAGCCTTGCGGAAGAGTCTTGAATTAACAAGCCTTAACCAGCTTTGCGGAAGAGTTAACAAGCCTTGCGGAAGAGGAAGAAGAGTCTTGAATTAACAAGCCTTGCGGAAGAGTCTTGAATTAACAAAGCCTTGTGGAAGAGTCTTGAATTAACAAGCCTTGCGGAAGAGTTGTGAATTAACAAGCCTTGCGGAAAAGGCTTCGTAATTCTTCCAAAAGTTTAATACGATATCTTATATATTTGAGATAATTAAAAGCATCAATAAGATGAATGTCAATCACTTTACGTTCAGAGTTTTTAAGAAGGAACGTGCACTTATATTTACAAAATTTCACTGCATACAGTGGGTCGAAAAAATATATCAGTACCGTGATCCTTTTGAAAAATGTTTTTTTTTTTTTTTGTTCTAACGCAGCTGGCAAAAACTTAGACAGCTTGATCTTGGATGCCTTAAGGCAAGCGCTGCACAGACGTCACTCACTTCGCATTCCCCAGGGGGCGCGTGTAACTTGAAGATAAGCCACGGACGCGGAGTAACACTGCCCCCGCAACGCTCTACGATCCTATTAGAACCTACGGTTTATGGTGGATTCCGAACCACTACAAACATTCATGGCACCACCGAGACTCGAACCCGAAAGCTGTGGTACCGAGCACCAGAGCGCTAGCCACTCGGCCATTCAGGCCCCCTTTTGAAAAATGTTGAAAAACAGAAAACAACCTCAATTTACAGACATCAGGGGACATCAAGATTGATTCTTGTAACTATTCTACGCATGTTTGTTTTCTGTGTTTAATTATTTGAATCTGCAACGTTTTATATTTTTGTCTACACGCCAAGATTGGCTTTTCTACTCGTCAGTACGATTCATTTGAGTGACATACTTTTAATCAAAAAAAAATATTAACGTTTAACATTGCACCTATGGAGACGTGTACAAAAGAACTATAATTGCGCAATCAAAAAATTTCCAACCGGAAGCAAAACCTTTTCCATCGCGAGAAACACTATTTTTAATATTCTCTGTATGTTAAGAAAATTTAAAATATAAAAAAATATATTTTGTATATTGGCATACATTGTTTTTCGTGATTCCACTGACCTATAATACATACATATATACTATTTTTTTTTTCAAATAAAGTAAGCTTTAAAAGCCTACCTATGCAAATAAACTTACCACACTCTGTTTGATTATCAACTAGCCAACATCTCCACTGGAAAAATATTTAATTACCATTATTATAAAGTACTACCATGGAGGAAGATTCCTGTGATTGTGACTACGACAATCAAAAATATGACGAGAAATTTGAAAGAACGTTGCAACTTATTTTCCCTTGTGAAACTTTTTCCCGTTGTTCATCATACGTTACTCAATTTTAAATGGTTATCTATCAAACGTCATTTGGAATCATTTCGTGAGCACAGTGTAAGAACTGGAGAAGAAACGGACTTGTGTCGAAACGATGGACTTTACAATACAAATGGAGGGGGATAGCAATCACTAAAAATTACTGGGTTTCTCCATGATTGTGGAGAACTTTTGTGCAACTCAATATTGAGAAAAAAATAACAGATAATTATTTACTGGACATGCACAAGTTGGGGCTAGATTGGTGATGAGGCGTTTTGAAAATGAAATTCCTTATGAAGAACTGTATAATATTGCACTAATTATCGTTATCGAGGTCGTGACCCAGACAAAAAAGAAATATTACGAGTAAATGCTGTGTGGCATATGCAATATCCTTCGTCTATTCTTCCTATGCTCAAAAAAATCTACATGAAGCTGATACTGTGAGCAGAATAACATTAGAATATGAAAAATTCAGTCCGAAAGATGATGGAATACTTAGAAAAACCTCTATTTGTATTCCGTAAAGATAAAAAAGTTACCAATTTTTCTTATTGGACTTTCTGGATCGGGAAAAACTACAATTGCACAAAATCTTAAACATGAATTAAGTGAATGGCGGATGCACAACTTGGAACGAGATCAGGTGCTGATGAGTTTAGCATTGAAAATGAGTCTTATAAACAATGCTATAAACGCATTTACAGCAATCTGGATTTAAAAAAAAAAGAAGCTTCAAAAGCGTTGGGGACAAGTTTTAGAAACTGCTGATGCTGACATTGTTATTATAGATACTGTTGAAACTTATTATTGGTTCGACATTTATCCATGTAACCATTATTTCTGTACTGGTATCTATTGCGTTCCTCTAAATTTGGTGCATCCTTCCACATCTGGAAAAAGTTCTAAAATTGAATTTCCACCCAAGAAATGAGTTGGGTATCTTAGTGTTTTGACCGAAGTGACAGAAAAACTTGGAAATTGGAAATGGCTACTGGAATATCGTCGCTTGTACCTTAGATTATAAAAACGTATTTAAAACAAACATGGTATGAGTCTTTGTATCAACATCCTACCATAACGTTTCTCAGTGAACAATACAATACATTTGGTATTATGGCACAATTTGGATATAAAAGCATAAAATTGGACTTGGAATAAGAGTTTCGGAAAGTGACATTGTACGTGCAATTTATTTTCCAGACAAAGACGTAACGTATGGACCGATTCGTTATTATTGTGGCGAATATGTACTGTTACACCACATTAACAGCGTGACGCTTTTGAGATGTGGATTACCCACTTTTGCCATGATGCAATCCTGCGTTAAAACGTTTAACCATATTATTGCGACACCCAAATACGACGGAAGTCTAGTCGATATTTTATTTCTTCCCGTAACTCATCCTTGTTACAATCCACTCAAAGATTTGTTTAAAAACGAACCTGTTCACAGACACCAATAAGGGTAATTTTTTTCTAGGTTCCAAGCAAAAATTGATTGTGGTTCCACATCTCAGACGTCATTTGATGCAGATTATTTCAAAGATCAATCTTGCATGCGAACTTAACATTTCGAAATAATGAATGAGGAAGAATCGAGAGAATTGACTGTCTATTACCCTCAAAACTTTTGTAAATTTATTTTTTACACCACATTTACAGATGACACTCGTTCATTTGTTCTGACTACACCAAATGATAAAAATGCTGTAGATCAACATTCTTTTACAATCTTGAAAACCTGTCAAGATTACATGTCTGAGCAACACAACCAATTACTCAAGGTCAGTGGAACCAGAAGGCTTTGGAACTCAAAGGGACTATTGGTGGATGTAGTGAAATTTAAATTTGAGCAATACATGGTCATGCATAATCCAAACAAATATCCCAAAAAATATATACAAGTATTATCCAACCCTACATTGATTAAACATTTTCAAAAAAGTTGAAATGTTTCCAGTATTATAAGTTGGACAAAATGCTTACATCAGGATTTGGAAACTTTTCTAAAAGATGCCATAGAAAAATTTAGCAGCAATAAAGATTTTGTTTCATTCTGGAAAAGTGACGAGTCGAAAGTAAAGGATTTTCAAACTCGCTTAGATGAAATTTATATGAGTTACGAATGAAAAGAGCCAATATTTTCAACAATTTGATGCAAAAATATCCAGAATAGACATGTGCTGTTGACTCTATATTTGAACCTCTTGAGAATTGTTTAAAGTTATAAATGTCTAAGTAAATAAATAAAAAAATTAAAAATAATATATATATTAATTGTTAAAAAAGTTTTCGTCGCGCTGAGCAAGTTCATTTGCGAGTTGACAAAAACTGCAAGTGTTTCAACATAAAGTCTATAGACGAATTATTAGACGGTCGCATGACATGCTTTGAAACAAAAGTATAAAAAATAAATTTTGGTGTATTACAGAAAGTAGCTAAAGCATGAAAGTCTAACGTACACCTTATATGTATACACTGCAGGTTAACACAAAGATACATGCATGGTAAACAAGTAAAAACATTTCAGTCACGAGAGAAAAAAATTTTCTGACGGGTGAAAAACTTTTTGACAATTCAATATATATATATATTAAGTTTTTCTCGAAGCGACTGAAATGTTTTACTCTCAAAGCCACTTGAATACTGTAACTTGTGTTTGTGTGTTAAAAAACTTTCCTTGGATATGTATACTGATTTTGATTCTTTTCATTTCACAAGGTATATCCTTTCTGCTGCTGTCATTTCCCGAGCAACATTCGTTTTGTTCTACCTTTCTTCATGATGGAAGATGATGCCCTATCTCTTCATGCCTACTCCGGTGATGAGGATTTTGTAGATATTTCGGAACCTGAATTGGAGACCAAGGACCCTGACCTCTCTGGACCTGCACCCTCCAACAAGACAAATTCCCCTCCTCCTCAATTTGAATGCACTAAAAGTTTTACTACCTGAAGCCGCACCTGCATTCGGCAAGAATAATTGGATCCCTCATAAATGACATTCCCATCAATGATCTCACATTATACACCACGTAGACTTTCCGAGGGAGTGAACCCGTTTCTCAAAAGACAAACGTTTTATCATAAAGACTGCAAGCCTGTTGTGTGTATTTGACTGGATGGATAAACACCCATAGAATGGATGGATGGAACATGGATACACATCCATGGAATAGCATCTCATTGTATGGATAATGACCCTCATTTTAAAAAAGTTTTAGTCAAAGACCTTACTTTGATGAGTGTCAGAACATTATTTTTTATGGATATGGCAACCAAGATGCATTTTGTAAGCATTATGGAAGATTACCTCTCAGTCTGAACTTCCCCTTACAGTAGAAAAACAAAGAATTCAAAAATTCTACTTGCAAATAACTACTCATTTAGAAAGTAGTTTTTTTCATTTTAAAATGTGTGGTTAATTAATAAATCTTGTTACTATTAAATTGCATTTGGACATTGCAACTGCTATAGTGAAAAATAAAAGCAAAATTATTTAACAATATTTCCGAGGATGTTAACAATATATATATATATAGTTAGTATTGTTCTTATTGTTATAAAAAAATTCTAAATTATTGTGTTTTACTTTCAATAAGAAGAAACATAAAAGCATATTTTCTTTAGATTTTAGAATTTGCAGTAACAGTATAAAAAACAATATATTATTTTGTTTATATTAGCAATATATTTTTGCTTATTATATACAGTTACCCAACAGAAAAGTAAACTATCTTGTTTACAAATCTTTTCAAGTTTAACAGGGCCCTAGACATTTGCATCATTTGTTTATGTGATAATCCAGCCCTGCCATTGTCTTTTACATCAGGAAGCACTATGCACGAAAATTACTGGTTTATAAAAATTACTAATTTTATAAGAAGAGGAAAATAATGAGTGTATTTACCTTCAATTACATACAGATGCAAGATGGCTCATCGGAGTACTTGAAAGATCAACCCTTTTACATAAATAAAAGAATTTCTTTAAAGTAAATAGTATGAGAAACTAGAAAACAGTGATTGGATGAAAGATTTGTAATTCTTAACATGTTATGGCCAAGTTGAATGAATTAAATGTAAAGTTGCAAGGAAAAAAATCAGCATATTGCTGATATGATTAGTGCAGTAAATGCATTTAAAACTAAATTAGCAATACTGAAAACACATTCAATAAAAAAATCGTTAATACATTTTCCAAATGTGGAACATACTATAATAATTTTGGTGAACAACACATTCAGTGCTACATCATATAAAAAAATTATGGTGAATCTTTAAGAAGAATTTTCTTTGCAATTTACAGATTTTACAAAATTAAAATCGGTTAGTAATATTTTTTGTTAATTCATTTCTGATCATCCATCTTCTGTGATTTGCAAATATTTTTGTGCTTAGTAACATAGATGAAATACAACTAGAAATAATAAATCTGTGAAACGATATTTTTAAAAGCATGTCATAATGACAAGTTTTGGAATTTAGTTCATAAAGATAAATATCTTATTTTAAGAAGATGCACACTAATAATTTGTTCATATTTTGTAACTACATATAATTGCAAATATCAGTTTTCAAATATCGCGTAACATCTAAAAAAAATATCAATCAAAGCTCACAGATTCTAATTTAGATAACTGTTTAAGAACCTGTAATTGTAACTAAATTCCCAATTATAACAAACTGGCAGAAGATTTATAATGTAAGGTGTCACATTGATTAGAATGTTTGCTTGTCAGTTATCATTTTTTATTTGTCAGTTATAATTTAAGTACATCCAATTATATTTCTTGGAAGTAAACATTTAATGTTTTTGAATTTTTCCATCCATGCCCCATTAACTTTAGAATTTATATTGTGTCCTTATTGCAAAATGGTTGACAGCCTATCATTATAATTGATAGTCTATCATTGTAATTAAGGCAGCATTCAAATATTAGTATATTTAAAAGATGCAAAGAAGCAATAGATTCAAAATCAACCAATGAAATGAGATAAATTTTATTTTTTAAACATTATATTCTTTTCAAAGTACAACATCTTGAAAAAAAAAACGAAACCACAAAATAAGTTTTAAAATACATTTCAAATACATAATATACTTTTTAAACAAATAATACTATATAAAACTTTGAGTGATGTTTACTATAATTAATTTGTGAATCAGTATAATAAAAAGAAAAAAAAATGACAATTTTGTTTCTTTTGAAATGATTTTTAAACTAAATATTTATGTTTCAATGTATATTAATTAACAGATTTTTTTTTAACTGTAACTATTTAAAAAAATGTTTCATAGATTTTTACAAAAACAAAATTCATTTCTAATGTATTACCTTTCAAGAAAAATTAAATGAACATATATGTAACATAGAAATAAAAGTAACATTATTGGAATCTTAGTATTAAAAATTGCAGCAAAAATTTAAAAAAAAAAAAAATTTAATATTTATAAATATAAAAAGTTATTTCTATCTTTGTTCTATTAAAGGCTGTTCAATTTCCTTAAGAGATTCATTACTCCAGATAGATAAAACACTTATAAAAAATCACAATATTGATTCAATTCTTCCAGCTTTAATAACATATTAAATTTTTTAAAATTATTTTTATTTAATTTAAATCCAATAATTAATTCAATAAAAAGGAAGAACATTATGTGATGATTGGTTTCGACATTAAAAAATGGCAATGCTATATTATTATCTGAATAAGGATTTTGTGCTTCTATAACTACTGTAAATAACTTTTACATTCAATTGCAGTATTAGCTGGAAGAATCGAAGATCACTTAGAAAGAATGGCAAGATGTAAGAGCTTTATTAAATTAAATTAAAAGAGAATGGCAAAATTATTTAAAATATTGTACAAGTTTATATTCTATAAAGTGAACAACACGCATATCCTCTTTAGCAACTAGAAATTTCATATGAACCTGCAAATGATTTTAAAACTCTAATATTTACAAAAATATATAACTTCTATAAAAGATAAATCAGCATGCAGCAATAAAATTACAAGTACAATAAATCAAACAGATATCTTATTAACTAAAAATTTCACACAAATTCAATCATGCATAAAAAGATTCTCTTTTCTTAAAAAAGAAAAAAATAATAATGCATCACAGATAAAATTTCAAATTGCCTAAGAATTTGTGGCAACAAGAAAAAAAAAAAGGAATGATTATAAACCTAAAATTGCTTTCTCTTTAATAAAATGTCTTTAAAACATTGCAATACATCATACATAACAGTCCGAATTCAGTTATGCATTATTAAAGACAAGACTTACTGTAAAACAATACTGCAACATTGCTTTAAAGGGTTTATATATGACATTTATAATTAAAAATACCGTAAAAAGAAAGATGCATCTCATAGTGAATAATAACAAGAAAAATGTACATGAAACATTGTTTTACTGTAAATGAAAATAAGATTTAAAAAAAAGAGTATTCATTTAATCTATATACTAAAGGAACTTTGGAAAATAGAATAATACAAATAATAAATGAAATTCTAAATTTAACATAAATAATGCAAGTCAATTTCATTCAAATACATCAATTGTACAACACACGGACATAAAAGTTTCAGGGACGTAACTGCAAAAATGGCCTTATATTTAAAAACTCTCTTACATTAGATGACAATATATTTTGAAGTATTTAAAAAATAAAGAAAGCAACAAGGCTTGGGACTAGTATATATATATATATTGTCAACTTCAGTAAAAACTTTAAGAAGTTGTCATTTTTTCGAAGCACTGCTTTCGATAATTGTCAATTTCTTGAGAAAGATTTATTCTACAATCAAACTGAGAAATTAAAAACTGCTGTGTATATACAAAGTCCCCTGAAACTGCTCAAATGTAATTCCCCCATTCTTTCTGTGCTTCAGCATCTGAAGGTGGTTCATTATCAAGCTTTGGACACTGACTTAGATCTAATAAGGATGGACATGTTATTGCTGTCAATGGAATCGGGAGACTTTGGTTCAGGTAATTCTGCCTTAGGAGACAATTCTACCGGAAGACTTTGACTTCTGGTACTATGATTGTCGTCATAAAGTTCCATTTCTTCCAGATTTTGTACTATAGCACCTAATTCACCAATTTGAAGCAATAATGTACCTAGTTGAGTATAAATATTTAGTTAGTTGGTTATGTTCAAAATCTCCACATTTCTTAAGACAATATTTTTAACAAGAATATAAATGAAGTTTTATTTAACTACATCACAACATTAATTTTTATGGAAATTTGTTAATAAAATCAAACAGAATCATTAACAGAAGAGTAAAAATGGTGTTCTTAACATAAAAAATTAGATGAACAACAAATTTTATCACTTTTAAAATCTTGATATGGTTAAAAAATTATTTCATGTTTCATATATTTTATCCTAATCAAAAACATTCATACATGCTTATAATTATTCACACAAAACTGTCAAACAATTTATTTGTTTACATTAATCTATATTTTACCCAGAATATTTAACTGATATATTAAAAATGTAAACAATTTGATATAAAGTTATTAATTAAATTCTAAATAATATAGGCATTCACTAATATGAAAATCATGATGAAAATGTTCTTTATTTTTTTTTACATACCAACAGTTGCTATGCAATGATAGATCCTCTGTTCATCTTCATGCATTACAAACATATCATACATGGACTTCCACAAATCAATGAATTTTCCTAAAATTCATCAAATAAAAAAAATCATTATGAAGAATAAATAAAAGTTAAATAAACTATTTTTTAAGGATCAATGGCAAATTTTGGGGTGTTAGTAAACATTAAAAAAAAAAAAAAACATGAAATATATTATCACAAATTCCGTTTTAACTGATGAAAATATCACAAAAACAAGTATGCAAGTTTTGGCATCACATGAGGAAAACAAAAAGTAAAATAATAATTACAATAATTTGACTGAATAATTGCAACAATTTGACAACAAATTTAGGATAAAACCTGTGCACCATGGTGTAATGCTGGAAAGGCAACAAGGACAACAAAATAGAAACAAAATTAGCACAAGTGTTGTTTAAAATAATAGCTATGAACATTTTATAGTATTCTTTCTTCTTTAATGGCACGACAGATCCAAGGTGGACCAAGGCATTCTACCTACTGGCAAATTCTGAAACATCTACTTTTTTCTTTTTACAGGGAAAGGTTATCAGCCCTATGTCCAATGCTCTAAAGTCATATTAGAGTAGGACCTACAGTTTAAAGTGGATTCCGAACCACTACAAACATCCATGGCACAACTGGGACTCGAACCCAAAATCTGTGGTACACAGCGCCACAGCACTATTCACTCAGCCATCAGGCCCTATTTTTATAGTACTAGCAACATAAAAACAATTCTACGATTTGCTCAGAGATGTTAGGTATACTATTTTATGTCTAAGGCAGCAAGATTAAACCATAATATGAAATCATTTGATACATTACAAAAAAATGATTAAAGGTGACTTTCTAGACCAATAAATAAAGATGAAGGCTAAGTAACAAATCTAGCACATCAAATTTACTTCCGTGAGTATGTAACATCAGAGTGATTATGTATGTTCATGTAAACTTAAAGCCTGCATATTTATTTTCACAATTTTTCACCCATTATACGTCCTTGATAATGTAAGAACCAGAACGTGCTAATAGAGGGTACACAGAGCTCTCTAGGAGGAGGGAGAACAATTGTGTAGACAAACAAAATAAAAAGTATAGTACAAATGAAGACAAGAGATTTCTGGCCAGGAATACTGGACTCAGCATCAAGAAGCAGAAAGCTCAGGAAATGATTGTTTGATTGACAGGACATTGAGAAGATGAAGACAGTTGAGAGGTCATGATGATGTGCTGCTTGTTAGTTATTTGTTCACATCATTAAGTTTTCATTGTAAATATCATCGATGATGTTCACTTCGTTTTGTTAATGGTCACTTGTACATATTTATTCAATAAATGCGTTTGTTAAATTTGAATTAATGTTTTTGAAATTCCATACTGTAATTCCCGAAATGTTTCATTTCAATTCTTCTTGTAATAAATATCTTCTAACAATCCTTAAAATTCATCTTCACATTAATTTAAAATTTTGCAGGCACTTCTTATTCTAGCGCAATGTAAAATTTTTTTAAAAATTTAATGTCTTTATTTTTTTTGTATGCATTTATAAATGGAAGTTAATTTTTCAATAGATGATGAAAATAAATTTAAATTAAAAAATTTGAATGATAAAAATAATTACTTACTTGAGTCATTTTGGCAAGGTCATATCAGCACTAAACAAGAATTTTTTAAGCTCTTTAACATTACAAGTTTCTGAAAAATATGAAAATTTTGCTTGAGTAACATAAATTAAATAGAAAAAAACAGATGTTAAAAATTCTCTTATATTTTATTATAAAATAATTAAATAGAATTTTTTTATATAAATTTCTATTATAAATCTTATTAAGACAAATTCATAGTCAAAAATATTAATAATAAATTTAATTTAATTAATATGAATTCATACATTAAGAAACAAAAATTAAAATAATTTGAAGTGACACATATTACACTGACTAGCCATTCATTTTTAGGCTTTTCCATTTATCATTAGTCTAGCGACAATTTTTTAAAAAAAATTTCTGTTTTAATTCTTTATCACTAGAAAAATATTTCATGTAGTTGATTTAAAAAAAAAAAAACATTCTGGAAAAAAATAATAATCCTTTTAAATAACCCTTAAATAAAACTTTTAAAAAAATATTAATTTATATAAAAATTAAATAAAACTTAATTTTTAAAAAATAAATAAATGAAAATTTTTTCCCCTCTTTTGTATAAATTAATTTCAAATGTACAAAGACAATTTCTGTTATCGGTGATGTCTTAAAAAAATTGCATTTAACTATTTGAGTTCATACTTCAAAATATAGCATGAAAAGTTTATATATAAAATAGTTGCAAAAACGATATTTAATTGCATCATAAGAAATTATTTTTTCATACATAAATTTCCGAAAAGTAGTTCTATATTTTTAATAAATGAACTTTTTAATACTATTGTGAAGTAACTAAACTTATATATACCATTCATTGAAGTAGAGTGTAATAAATGATCACTAGATGATTGTACAGAATCAACTTCACTCGTAGCAGTGCTTTCTATACTGCTAAAAAATTCTTCGGCTTCAGCTGCTTCTTCTGGCTCTCTAAGAACAGATATAAGTTTAAGATAAGGTTATTATTTAATAAATTCCTATGCTAATGTATTGTGTAAATTAGACATACAAAATATAAATTTGTTTTTAAAAATGAAATAACCAATAAAGAATATTAAGAAATAAAAAACAATAAAAAACTCATCATATACATAATTATCTAGTAGTTCATAAAATAATTGATTCAGATATATTAGCAAATAAATGAAAATTCTAAGGATAAAATTAGGTCGATATATATGCATATATTTTTGTCTTCAGAAATTTTCTAGCAATAAAAATGATAAAATTTTCACAATTATGTCCTTGAAACATATTTCTGCAAATTATAAATACACTTTTATTTATAATAATTCTAACAATTAAATTAACTCTCAATGCTAATTCATGCCAACTGGCCTATGCGTAAATTAATTTTCATTAGATCTCAGTACACAACTCAACAAACTCACACTCATCTCAGTACACAACTCATCTCAGTACAAAATGATGCCAACTGACCTACACGTCAAGTAACATTCCTTTTAACTTTTCTCAACATAACTCTGCTAACTTCTGCATCAATCTTCCTTAAGTTCTCAATGCAAAACTACATTTCTCTCTTGGTACCCACATCGACTAGAATTCCTTTTGAATTCTTCAAATTGTCCATAATTCTTATTTTTCTTTGATTACTATTAAATTATTTAAAATTAATTATAACTATATCTCTACATCAAACCTTTTAGAAATGTGATATATACTACAGTACTTGTTGTTTTTTAAATTTATTTTTTGTTTGCTTCAAAATTCTTTTTATTTATAAATTTTTACTCTAAATTTTCGTTTACAATTTTTCCAAATGATATTTTGTATTTCTTATCGATATTTTCCCTGCTACAATGTAACAACAATACAATATTAACTATAACTAAAACTTTTTTCATTTTATACACTAGTCTATACCAAGTCATATTTGCTAATAAATTATAAATTTAAACCAGTAATCAAGCGTAATGTCTTTTGTTTAGTATAAGCAAACAGTTAAAGTTCATTACACAACATTAGAATGTGAAAAATTCGATGAAATCTTTAAAAATATACCAAATGTTAGTAGTTTTCACTCATATAATAAACATAATGTTAACAATTTATAATAAGATTGTTATTTATTTTTTCCCCATTTTAAGAAACCTCTATGAAATAAGTATTACACATAAAAGAAATTTGTTCTAGAAAAGCTTATTTTGTTCATACATAAAAGGTGGCAAAAAATCCATGGTATTTTTATATATCCCTTTACTTTAATAAAACAAATTTAAAAATTGTATTCTTTCAATTTTTTAACATTTATTATATTCTGAATTCAGGATTTTACAATTAATACAAAATGATTTAAGTTACATTTCAAATTCCAAAGACTAATAGCAGAGAAACTATTTAATAAGCTTAGACTTTTTTTCTAGAACATATATAAATTTAAAAAGCTTTAATGATAAAGTTTTCATGAAGCAATTAACAATATTAATTTATTTCTAGATTTGAATATCTACTGGATTTACATGTCTAATAATTTTCAGCTCTATGTAAAATATACTTTTTATTTTGAAAAAAAAATTAACGGAAACTAAATTACATGAAATATTATAAAGTAGTCAATAAGTGAACATGTACTTCATAGAAAAGTTTCTATTCTTAAAAAATATAAAGTTTAAGAGGTATAGATAATAAAGAGGTTTATTTTACCAAAAGTTTCTAATTTATTATAATTTATATTAATAAATTATGAAAGGGCTATAAGATAATTAATATATATATATACAAATATTATATATTGTAATTTAAATATGACAATCTTTTAAAAAATAATTTCTTAGATATTTTTAAAGAAAAGAAAGAGAGAGAGAGAGGAGAAAAAGTTTTCATATAAAGCTTTTATAAAAAAATTATGACAACAAAAGATAAAAAATCACTAATTTATTCTAACCAGACAATGAAGTTGTTTCACTTTTAACATCAGGAGAACTGATTAAATGACTCAAGTAAAGCATTTTGAGTTTCATTTCTACATCAGTACGACATACTATGGCAAGAAATTGAAGAAATTCTAAAAAACTCAGCATGTTGTCTTGGTTATCATCTATTAGCTGTAAAAATAAATAAAATAAGAATAAAAAATTAAAAATACAACAACAAAATCTATAGTTTATTAATTTTTCTTTACTTTAAATAATTAAATTCATTCATTGTATAAGAGAATTTTCTGTTACTTGCTACAGAAATGGGCAATCGCTCACCCATCATTAGATATTAAAATGTGCAAATTTAAAATTATCTAAGTTTTTCTATTTAACTGATGAAATATGCATTCTGTTAAAAAAAATGGAAATGAAACATTAATTTTTCTCACATATGATATAAGTTAAATATTAGATATAACTTTTTGGAAAAATGAGAAGTTTATTTAGTATGAGTATTAACCAAAATATTAAAAGAATTTGTCAATCATCAAATTAATATTTGATGGATTTTTAAAATATATAATTATGTCTATTTTGTTTTAATCTCTTTTTAAAGAAATAAACTGAAAATTTTTTATTCTTACTTTTTAGTAAATGTGACAAATGGAAAATTTCAACAGTCAGTTAAATAAATTTAAAAAAATTCTGTCCCTCATTTCTGATTTAATAGATATAAAAGAATAAAATAACAGTAACACAATGCATTTGATGTAGTATGTATAGGAGGGAAGAATTTAAATATATCCATTACATTAAAAATACAAAGCTAAAACAGAAAATTAAATATAGCGCATATTAAATTCAATATAAATTTGAGAGTTAAATCCAATGATATTAGATTAAAATAATACCAAATTTAAAAATAAAAAGATATAAGGCAATGCATGTATGTCGTCAGGCAGTGATTGAAAAATTGTAGGAAGAAATGTTTTCCTAAAGATTAAAATTAACTAATTTTAAATAAATGAAAATTAACTTTTTGATGAACACAAATTTTCATTATTATGAACATAATAAAAAAAACAAACAAAAAAACATTAAAATGTTTTCTGGTTGGTAAAAATTCCAAATTTTAAATCTTAAAATAATTAAAATTCAGTTTTTCTTTCAGTGTCTAAGTTGATTTATATTATTGTGTTATTATCAAATCACAGATAAAAATTAAATGTTTTTAAAAATCTCTAAGAACTTTCTCATTAAACATATGAAGAAATAATTTTAAAAAATAGTTAGTCCATTTCATTGATGACTGGCAATATTAAAATGTTTGATTTTCTTGCAATAAAAAAAGTTAAATATTTGTGATTTGTTATTGTTAATTAAAATACAACTGATAAATAATAATTTCATAATAAAACACCAAAGTAGCTATAATAGTTAATAATAAAAAAAGTTGTGGGTGGGAATACACATTTTCCAACTGGGGGAAAGAGGATAGCATTACGGTAAAAACTTTAAGAAACATAGTTGAATAACAAATTTTTATTTTTAAATAATCTTGTTCAAGTTTGTACTTTTTGCAACATTAAAAAAAAAATCAATTATTCACAAATAATTATGTGTTTGAAAATTGGAAAATTATTCTTACTTGGAATATACGAGTACAAAGTACTTTAGCATTTTCTCCCCGTCCCCAGGGTGGCAAGAGGTTAAAAAATATTCTAAAAACATCATAATCTATCAGGCACTGCTCATAAAATGGAATTGATGGGTCATACTTTTCATTACCATTACATATAACAGTTGGACTCCAGTATCTCTGTTGAAGTTGTTCTTCCTATAAATCAGTACAAATATTAAATGAAAATTTTAGTATCATTTCAATACTTTTGCTATTTTTATATACTTAAAATTTATACCATTAATTTTTAAATAAAAATTATGGTACCAATTTAAAATGGAAAAGAGTTTAGAAAGCAAGACAAAAATATTCTACAATTCAATATGAAACATTGCAAATAAAAACAGTGACATGAATAAAAAATTATAACTCATCATAGTTATTTAACAGAAAATTTTGAAATTATATATTTCTTTTTTCCATTTAAGAAAACTAAACATTAACAATTATTTTATTGAGAAATTTTTACCTTTATAAAAAGTGTAATCATCTACTTCTTGTTGACAAAAAACAGATTTGACTAAGTCATCATAAAATACACTTCTTACAATATTTTTTACGATTTGTATCTTCTAAATCCTGTAAGAGTAAAAAAACGATGTTAGCAAGACTAATAAGTAAATGTTTTTGTGATTCAACTGTTTTTAGCTATTTTCATTGTTATTGTATGTTTTTATTATTTTTTTCTAATGATTTAATTTTATTCTCTAAAAAAAAAAAAATTTTGCAAAAAAATTGCATAAAAATTAGTTTTCATTAAAATCATTACATTATAATACTTGTAATTGCCTTATATAAGAATTCACATCCAGAAAAAAAAAAACTCTTGTAAATAACACAGACAATAATGAAAGTGACATACTCTTAGTTTTATGCATATAATATATAGTACATTATTTTTTTAATAATATATTTAATTTTAAAATATAAAAATGCAAAATCTATAAAAATACAGTGTTTTTAAATTAAAAGCTTTTTTTTCCCTTTAAAAAGAAAAAAAGGTCTGTAATTAGTATCCATAAATTAATGCCTCATTTTTCTTCTGTATAAAGACTTATTTCTGAAAATTTCCACAAGATTGTTAGTAGACAACAGTAAACTTATATAAAACAAGTATATTTTTATTTGAATAACATTTGGATAAATTGAGATAAAGCAGGTTGCACAAACATAAATTTCAACACACCTAGTCAAGTCAAGTTAAAGCATACATAAAAATTAAATTATTAGCTCTAAATGGATTTTACTTTTAAAGTCAGAAATTTGAAGAAAGTTTTTGGAAAAATCATAGTGTGAAAATCATGTATATATATATAAATATAGTCATGAAAAAAGTATAATGTCACAAAATGTATGACAAGAGACTAAAAATATATACCATATTTTTATGAAATGTAAGGATACATCCTGTTATAAGGAAATTACAACAAAATTTAAGTTCAATTACATTATACAAAATTCTACAAGCTTTTTAGAGAAATTACCATTCAGTTGAAGTTGGAAACAAAATATAGAGTGAATATGAGTAATTCTTTAATAAGTGATATGATAACTTCTTTTTACTTAATGTATTAATTGTTAGTTCACAGAATCAGACAGAGTGTGGAAGATATGCAGGTCAATGTTATTCCTGCAATTTTTAATTGCGGGTTTTATATCAGGCATATTGTCCATTTTTTTTACCATTGCCTATTCTTGTAAACATTTCAAGCTAAAATGCCTCCAAAATTTCTCTTTTGAATTTAAGTTCTGACTCTGAGATAGCCATCGAAGAGGTTTTATTTCCTTCTAAGCCCTTCATCCAGGATTTTGTAGAGCTCAAAATATGCACAAGTACACTGTCTTGTCGAAATATCCAATCTACTGATGTATTCAAGGAGCTACTAACAATAAGTTATCCATTAGCATGTGCTAATATAGGAGAGATTCATTTTGTTTCCAACGAAAACAATTTCAGTTGCACCACCAGCTACAAATGTGGCCCAAAACATAACAGATTTTTCTCCGAATTAGTGTTTTGAAAAAAGGCGGTGTTCTTTATGTAGATCATACCAATAAAATGTGAATCCATCTGGCCCATCTAAATAAAACTTTTTTCATCCGGAAACACCACATCATTCCAATTGGTGCCAGCCATTAAACATTTCCAGGCAAAACTTAAACGTGAATTAGTATGCCACTTAGAAAGTGGAGTTCTTCCATTCAATTTCATATACATGATATTAGAATTTCTATGCAGTACATTTCTTGTTATGCTGATGCAAGGCAATTGCCTCTCATCTTTAATTTGTGAGGGGTTTTTATGCTTGCAGCAAGCTTCTGTATACACCTGTTTTGCCACCAAGAAATTATCTTCACCCTCCTGTTCACTGTTTTTGTGCTATAGCTATTCAGAATAAGTAGAAAGTGGTTTTCTACTACCTCCACAAAGTGGTTAGCCTTCGATCTACCAATTTTTCATGCAATTTCAGCAATAACATAACCAGCATTTTTAAAACCTATTATTTTGCCTTTTTTCAACTTCTGATAAGTGTAATCCTTTCAATATTTCAAAATAATAAAACATTTCTGTATCTACAAAACTTGCATTTGTTTCTAGAAATGGAGAGAAACACTTTTTTCATTTAATTTATTCTTTCAGATAATGTAATAAGCGAATGACTTTGTACTTTTTTGCAAGCTGCCATTTGCGATTTTGATAATTTTTATGTAATTCAAAAATGTTATTTTATAAATACATTTTAGTTTATTATTCAGTTTGTATACACCGTGTTGTGACTTGGCAAAGGGCTGTTGAGCGATGTTGATGATGATAAGCTAGAATTAATTTGAAGTCGTGCAAAATTTACAAATTCGAAATCGCTTTAATTATCCATATTTGGCGATTTTTCTCCTGATGCTACTTTTTTTTTTGCACAGCTGTACATGTATATATATATAAATTAACACAAATAGATTGATTTAAATATTTGAAAATAAAATGAATTATACATATTAAAACTACTATCAATGTTTTATTTTTATTTCAATATTTAAAAGATTCAACTTTATAATACTAAACATTAATGACAGGAAACAATATATTTCTTTTTTGAATACATGTATAATTGTCTTGGAATTACCAGATAGTACTGTTTCAATAAATAGAAAGTGGTTTTCTACATAATAGTTATATACAAAACCGCCACTTGATTGATATTTGTTAATATATATATTAAACTGATAGTTTTTTTTTTTTCGATTAATCTTGTTAGCATATATAATCTATTGTAAATATTTGATAACAGTTATAAAAAAAATAATAAACCATTTACTGTTTTGAAAAAAAAAGTGACTGTAGATCTAATTTTCTACTTACTTTCTATCATCATTTATTGCTTCATTTTCTAACATAGCGCAAATTTCATAAGTAAATTACAAGAAATATTTTATGGAGAAAATAAATTCCAAATAAAATAAATTGGCACCCTTTGATTTATATTATGCAATTTTCTCATTATTGGCAAAAAATTCAAATGATAGAACAAAATATTTCAAGGAAAAATAACTTACCTGAACAACACGCAATCTTTTGCTTCATACGTAATTGTTCTATAGTGTTATTAGTTATGAAGCCATATTGAGCATATGCATCTTTTATTAGTTTAGATACATGAATCCGCTGAAAAAAAAATTTTTTTTTCATCTCACTAATAACTTTTATTTAAAAATTAATTACAAAATTTTTTTAATAAAAAATAAACTTTTTAATAGAAATAATAACTTTTCATTAAAAAACTTTAATGATAATTTAATCATATCAGAATAATAGAAATTTAAAATTTTGAATAATAAAATTCTGAGTAATAAAACAAGTAATATAAAAAAAAATTTAGTCAATTCCTACTTATGTCAGCAAGGTTACTTTTTATTAAATAATTACAATTAAAATTTATCAAAAAATTAATTGTTTTCACAAGAATTGAGCTCATGCGTTCTTCACCTTTATGTGAAAAATACTGAAATCCTTGCATTTTAAAGATTGAGGTACTGCCTGTTGATTTCAATTTCCATTACAAACTGCTAAAACGGTATTTAAAGTATCAAAAATTATTAATTAAATTTCATTAATGAATTAATATTTTAAAAAACTGTATTAACATCAAGTGTCACCCACTATTAGTTTAAAAAATGTATTTGAACTTGGGATAAATAAAAGTATTTTATTAACGATTGAAAATTTGAACAAGATATATAAATATATATAGGGAGAGTGTGAACTAACAGTAGGAATTGAACATCACATTATTTTTTTCTTTATTTTAAATAACTTTTACAAATTGAGAAATAAATCTTAAAATTTAATAATTATTAAATTAATTATTTAAAAGGAAATTAATAGTCATTATCAATTAAATAATATTGATTTTTAACTGAAGTTAAAAAATTATTTTTATGTACTTCTATAATGATACATAAAAATGTTTTAATTGAATAAAATTCAATAAAAATTTATTTTATGCCTTGTAAAACATCACAATATGCAAAACTTCTGTTTCAAATTTGGAAAGAATTTTCAAATTATGAATATATAACATTCATGATTAATACAATATTAAAATTTATAATTGATATTTTATGACTTCTTTTTCATACTTTAATCATGTTAGTATTATATATTTCTTAAACATTAAAAATATTTTTTTATCTATCAGTAAGCTTAATCTCTTGATATGTTGATTTGGCTTCATTCTAAATTTTAAGTACCCTTTAAAATATAATTTTTCCTTGATTTCAGACAAGAAAAGGGGAGTGTATTTAAGATAAAACAGCTTTCAAATGAAATGCAGACATAAAATATACTTGTTTCATAAGATTAAGAATCTCTTAAAAGCGATTATATCCCAAATATAAACATATAAATATGCATATAAGCAAACTTTAATATTCATACCCTTTTTTTCAAATTCAGGATCACAGTTTTGATAACTGATAAATGAGGATTCTTCATCTCGACATACCACGCTACTCAAATAATCACTTAAAACAGTCATTGCTTCTCCATCATCATTGGAAGCTAATAAATCGTGTCTATTAGCTTCTAAAACTTTCAATGCTATTTGAAAAACTACCTATGAGGGTAATTTAAAAAAAGGATTACAAAAATATAGTAGATATCAAAAATATTTCATGTAATTTCAAAATAATTTAAATTAATTATTTAGAAATAATTTTAATTGGTATTTTTTCATCTTGAGAAATGATTTTCTTTTTACCAATCATTTTTACCATTAAAAGTAGGGGCATTGCAGAAGGGGGGGAATGAAAATTACAGAATTGAAAAAAAAAAAAAAAAAAAATTTATAATACATTTAAAGAAAAATTTTAAATAAAAAGCATGCTTACATAATTTGTGAGGAAATAATTAAGAAACAAAATTATTAATTTTATATCATACAAACAACTTATCATCCATAACATATGAATGTTTCAAAGATATTTGTTATTAATAACTGACACTTTTAAAAATTCATTTTACAGTTCATGTATTTAAGTGTGAAATGAGTGAATTAAAAAATGTATTAAAAAATTATAATGTAATGTAAAAAGCCATAAAGGGGCATCTATTAAAATAATTTATAACTGATAAAAATAAAAAATTGTTGTTATTTGTTAATTTTTATTTTTTAAATTTAAATTTCTTTTCTTTCCTTACATATATAAAGAATCATATTTTTAAAAAAAGTATTACTGTAAAAGTCAGTTTAAAAAATAATTACCTTAGCACCATCATAGAAGAAACAGTCAACAATATTAACGGCAGAATTGAAAGGTATCACACTAGAAATAATACCAAAAAAAAAAAAAATAAATAAATAGATTAAGTTACTTACATTAAATAATAAAACTAATAAATATAAATAATATTCACAGTGCAGTTACCTTAAAAATATTGTCAAGAACCACGATAAGAGATCATTGATAAGACACCAAATGGTACAAGTTTTGCATGGACATCAGGCAGATGTTCACTAGTTAGATACTCCAAGACACCTAGAAACATTTATCAATAGAAAAACCTTGTTATTGAAATGAAATAGATTAACATATTAAGGGAGAAGATAAATTATTAAATCAAATTTATTCTATTTACTATAATTATTTATTGTCATTATTACCGTAATTATTTATTATGCAAGTTTCTTAATTTTGTAATTTTCATTTACATTAAAAATTGAAATTTGATAATAATAAAAATTCTACACTTTTTTGGAAAAAAAAATATTTAAATAATTTAGCATCTTTCTATATACAAAGCAAAATATCTGTATGTTGTGTGTGTGCATTTCTAATAACTTTAAAAAACGATGAAACTTCCATTTTCCTCAACACCATCTCCCATAAGTGTAATTTTTCTTTTCTTCACAAAATCTATTATTATTTCTTTTAGTTTAAAAACCAAAAATTAAGACAATATTTCTTATTTGTTGTATTTTAATAAGACAAAAATAATTTTTTTATAATTTAACTTTTGACATTCTATCTTAATAATGCTAAGTTTTTTTACCAATATATTCTTACTATTAAATAAAAATGTATATAAATAGTTAAGATATAAATTAACTTATCTTTCAGATGTCAAAAAGTTAAATTTTTTTTTTTCCTTATAGTTTATTATATTTTTAAAGTTAAAAAACTCATTTGAGAGGACAAAAAGAATTGAGTCTTTATATGTTTTTAGAAATTTTCTTGGTTAAAATTGTAAATGTTTAATTCTTAATGCTTGTACTTTTCAACTATCTTGTTCTCTGCAAATAAACTATCTATCTGTTCTCGCTAAATATGAAGGTTTAAAATTTAGTTTCAAACTTTTCATTTATGTATTCACATTTTTTTTTATTTATACCTAACTTGCTAATTTTTTTCATTTTTAAGAAATCAAATATTTTTATGCTGTTGTCAATCGAAAGAGTGATCAATTAGAAATAAATATCAGAAAAACAACATATTTTAAGATCAAATATACATTTTGTTTTAGATGAAAATTGATTTAATATTTTATTAAGAAATTAGAATAATATAAAGCAATTCACATCAAAAACTGAGTGACCTGATTTCCTATATTATTCTTGTATTGTACAAATAAATGTATTATTTTGCCTCTGGTGAAGAAAAAAAAAAAAAATTCATTTCTTTTCCATATTGCTTAGTTATTTATTTTTCTTTTTAAATTCTCAACTTCCTAAGGTATATTACACTTTCAATTTTTTGCTATTTTAAAATTGTTTAGTATATGTAAGTACTACATAAAATTGCTTAGTAAAATAAATATTAAAATATCACCATACAAAAGTGTAATTTAGTAAAGGATTATTTATATTATGCTTTTTAAAATTTAATATAAAATTTCATCAATTCATGATAAAATTTGGAGTTTAATTTTACTAAATTAAACATATTTCATTAAAAAAAATTTCTGAATTTTTACCAATGAAAAAAATTTTTTTTTCTGAGCTTTAGTGTTTTAAATTGCTAACACACATGGCCTTAATTTACAGGCAAACAAAAAATTCTTTTCTAATTTATTTATTAATTAATATAACTTCAAAATATATTTATTTACCTTGATCAATAAGGGCAAATTCAACAACTTTGGTATTAAAATAATCAGGTAGCAATCTTTCACAAATAGCAACTAATAGCCAAAATGCTTCTTCTTCAGATGCATAAATTAAAAGAACTGAAGTAACTATGTTCATAGCTTGACAGTATCCTAAAAAAACACATATTTATATTAAAATCAAATTTTAAATCTTTCAAACTAAAAAAAAAAAACATGATTCTATTAAACTGCTATATTTAGAAATTCTACAATAAATTAAAACCAATTAATTTATATAAAAATGCTTATTGTTACATTCATTTAAACTAAAAATAAAATTAAAAAAAAAAAAAAAAAAAAAAAACACTTTTAATCATGATCTTTCTTTAAACAGACAAAAAAAAAAAAAAAAATTTTAGTACACATTTTTTTATATTAAACAATTCTTTATTAATAAATATAATATTAAGCATAATTATAATCATAACAACATTTAAAAAATGATGAAATAAGTAACATATGCATAGGCCAATTAGGCAGGGACCTACAGTTTAATTTGGATTCCGAATGACTAACAAATATCCCTACCACCACTAGGATTCATACCTGTAGCCTGTGGTATCAAAGACAGAATGCTAGCCAATTTTGCCGATCAGGCCGCACATTTAAGGAGGAGGAGTGTAAATTCCTTAGATACCATGATAGGACAAATATTCTGTTCTAAATTATAGTGGCACTAGGTAAAAATTGTTATTCATCAAAGTGGTAACACTTCTGTAAAATAAAATCTTCATGCATAGATGCAGTGACATTAACAAATGTTTATAATAAAATAGAAAAATGTAACGAATTTTGATGCTAACTAAAACATAAATTTAATGAACAATTTAGCTCCATAAAATATTTCATTTAAAAGAATGAAAATTAAATCCAAGTATGAAATAAATGCTGCTTGAATATATATATATATATATATTTACCAATACTAGGATTTCTCCATGCATATGCTGTTAAAACCTCGTCTCAGAGCATCAATTCCAAGATCCGATTGAAAGGCAGGATGTTCTGGAAGGGAACGATGTAGATCTCTTTCAATCTCTTCAGCCGCAATACTAGGGTTTGCCTCTACTTTGTTCTACTAACCATTCATAATATCCAGGATATACAATCAACTGAAATAAAAAGCAAATTGTTGCAACATATATATCTAACCTAAAACATGTAATTTTAACATAATTATATATCTTTAATATCAAATGATAAATAGCAGACATTCATACAATGTATTTATTGATAAAAACTTAATATTAGTAAAAAATTGTTACACATCTTTAAACAACTTTATCAAACAATAACTTTATGCACTTTACTTTCCTAGTTTTCATAAAAAAATTATTTACAGCATATAATTTCAATTTTTAACATCATGATAATACAAGATGATTAACATTATATAATATTTCAATTTTTATATAGTCTCATAACATCATAAGCAATGGGGAATACCACTTTTCTTTTCTGGGATTTTTGTTTTTCCTCATGATTGTCATTCAAATTTTCTTTTCCAATTTTGTAATGTAGTAGTCTACTTTATCAACAATTTTATTTATTCCTTTCTTTTTCATCATATTTATTCATTTTACTTATTTTATTTTGATTGCTTGAAATAACTTGCAATGATTTTTTCTTTCAAAATCGCGTTTATGGCCCAGCTTTCTGTCAGTTACTGGCAGATCATTATGGATTCATGAATTTTGGATTTTATAGTAGTTTGATTATAAATGTTCTATTTTTATCAAAGCTGTCTCTCATATTTTAACAGTATTTGGATAAATTAAGATAAAGCAGCATACACAAGCAAAAATCTCAAAGTTGCAAGCATAAAAGAAATTAATAAAAATAGTGATAATAATCTAAGTAAATGAGTTTAATTACACTTATTCAAACGAGAGAAAAAGAAATTTATTGATTCAATTTTAAATATTTATTAATTTAGAGATAAAATGTACGAAGATTATGTAAATATCTATAGTAATAATGCATTTGGGAATAAATACCTCATTTACAGCTCCGGAGTAAAGCATCCACAACTCATTCCGCAATTTTATGGGAAGTCCTTTTAAAACTAATTCTCTATCTCTGCAAGTTCGATAAGCCAAAACACCTCTAAAAATACATAAGTTAAATTTCATACTTCCAATATTTTATTACAATGCATAGTTTACAGAAAATCAAGGTTTGAATGGGTTAAGATTAATATTTGTTTTTGACAGTTTTAACTGAAGTTTATTTATTTCACAGTTTTATAATTAACTTGAAAACAATAAATGAAAACATCTTTTCATATACAAATTTCTTCTAGACCTGCCATGAAAATAGATACTCTTACTTGGTTAGATAATGCTACAATAATTAAAAAATTATATAAAGGATACAAAAATAGATATATACATAAAAATGATATATTCTGAAATTGAATTAAATAAAGGTTAATGTTTCCTTATTTGTTCTAATATTATAGAATTAATAAATATAGAAACAATAAGGGTGCTTGATTAAAAAAATACAACATATTTTAAAAATACAAAATTATTTTAAGCATATCATAAAATACACTCCTTCTATTGAAAAAACATCAGATGGAAAATATGTCAGCTAAAAAAATAAAATTTTATTTTAAAAGAAATAAAAATTTTAGCTTCCTATTTTTGCATTCTCATATATTTTTTAATTTAGCAAAAATTTGATATTGCAGAGTTTATAAATGAAAGCTTACTTTTTACCTGCCATATTCAGCAAAATGGTTATTCCATAGATCCATTTTAGTTTTCTCTGCAGGAGTTGAGGTAAACTTTTCTGGATGGAATAGTGTATATAAAGGTGGTGTGATTTTCCAGGTCTTTTGTTTTCCTTTCATAACAAAGAAAGATATATAAATAAATAACACACAGCTATAAACAGTAAAATTACATTTTGAGTTTTTGTAAATAATCACAAAAACTCAAAATAAATAATTGTTTTAATAGATGAACTAATAAATGTAAACAAATTAAATGCAAAGTCAATACAAATTTGCAAACACATATGGAACAAGCTCCATTCCCTTATTAAAGTTATTTATATACATACATACCTAGTTTATTATATTCAGCATGGTTCACAATTTTAGGCAAACTGCTATGCTTAAAATTCTAAAAACAAATCAGAATCACATAGGAATGTATGTCCAAAAATGCCAACAGATGAGCTACATAGCGCTGTTTGTCACAAGCTATTTTGGACATCGATGCTAATTATTTAAAGTTTCAAGAGTGCATGATAAACATGCAATTAGCTACAAAAGCTGATATGGCAAACAAGCACTTTGTGCAAGAACAGTAAAGCCATGGCATGATTGTATGTGGAGCACTATATAAACAGATGTGTACCAAACATATGTGTACCATATCACCAAATGTTTGCAAATTTGCACCAAAACTTGCATGAATATAGAACATTCAGTAGCAATAGGCATGATGCAGGGTGATAACAATCAATAGGCTCATTTGTTTTAAAAGAGGATACATTGTGTTGAATGGAACAATTTCTCAGCACAAGCACATGAAACACTGCCTGCTGTATTTCAGTTTTCACACCTAGTAAGTATCACATGTTACACAGAGACTTCTGTGCACATTACATACTTCTTATACATAATGGGTCCAATTACTGCAGCTTGACAATTAGCCTCAATGTAATGGTACTTGCACAAATAAATTGAGGACCTGCCTTACCAACTTTTGTACTCTTTACAAATGAAGTCTCATTCACCCATGACGAGATTCTTAATCAACACAATGTTCATATGTGGAATATGACAACCTATAAGGTATAAACTACATGGATCCCAATTAATGATAAATGTTTGGGGAGGGTATTGTCATTGATTATTTAATCGGGTAATATACTTATTATTATTATTTATTTTTTTGAGGAAAGGAGGCTGCCAGAATTAGCCATCACTGGAAAGGGAGGCTACCTACGCCTTTCACAGTGCAAAGTGATTCCAGAACAATGAGGTTCCAACTTTTTATCACTATTGTGCATGATTTAGACAAAACATTTGGTATGGGGAAACCATTCAATGAACAGTACAATCACCCATTTTATTCTGAAGAGGAATCCTCAAAGTCATGGTATACAAGATATTTGCTGGCTGAGCAAACAACCTTGTAGCAAAAGTGTACTTTTGAAAGTGTCTGCAATCAATGCATTACTGCTCTGATGGACGTCATGAATTTATGGGTTTTGTGAAACTGGATGTACATCTATTTTTCAAATGTAAAATATCAAATTTCACCCATTAGTAGTTTGTTATTTTTGCATATTCATGTATCCTTTTGTTTCCAGTCACATATTCATATGTGTTTCTTCTATTTCTAATAGTTTGCATTTTAAATCACCCGTATTTTATACATGTTACATAATAAAATGAGTATATAAAAATAAACAGGGGTTATTTTTATATAAGCATATATCTTACTTATATACCTTTATATATATATATATATATATATATCAACACTTATATATCTTATTGTACACTAATATTTAAAAATGTACATAATTACAATTTCATTAATAAAAATGTTGAAATGGCAATTTTATGAAAATGCACTAAATTAAAATGAATAAATATTTTATTATCATCAACATCTTTATCTTGAAATAAAATTTATTTATTTATTAAAAGCATATTTTTTTTATTAAATTAAACTTTTAACTTAAGCTTAATTTTTTTCTAGGTTAAGCTGCTTTTTTTTTTCTCCTATGTAAACTTATAGCTAGTGAAATACTTCAAAACTTATATATCTATTTCACATAGCTTTTTAAACTCAGTAATTAATTAAAGAAAAAAATATCTTGAATTATCTAGAAGAAATGCAACTGTTTTCAATTGGTACACAGCATTTCATTAATAACTAAAACTTAAATTACAGATATTACATATAATTACATAAAAAGTCAGAGTATGAGGAAAAAATACACAACATTTTACATATTAACTAACAATAAAATAATTTTATTTTGCTGTGTTCTTTATTGGAGAATTTCTATTTATAAAAGGTAACAAAAAAATGTAAAATTTTTTTCGGAATATCTCAAAAATTTAATTGAAAAAAAGAATAGATTATATTTTATATTTGTATTTATACATCAAAAGAAACATATAAAATTATTTTTTAAATGCAACTTAGATCTTAAGGTAATTCATACAAATAAAACTATACATTATAATTTTAATAAAATTTTTTTAAATTACTTTTTTTTCACTTGAATTGGTGTTTTCCGTGCCCTTCATTTCAAAGCTGTGAAAAGAATGAGAAAAAAAAAAAAATCAATGATTATTTATGTGAATTGATAGAAAAGATAATAAATAATAATTTTTTTAAATTATAATATTTGATGACAAGGAGTAATCAATTTTCAAAATATTTTAGAACTATTCATTTAAATACACCACACATTATAAATTTGTAAGATTATAATACACTCATTGACGTCGTGTTATGTCAAATTCATATTAATCAAATAAAATATAATCCAAAGAAAAGAAATTGACTAGCATTTCTTATGAATGAGAGTTTCATAACTTTTATTAATTCGTGTTTATAGATATTTTCCTTTTCAAGAATATATAAAAAATAACTAATATCTATTCTTGATTTATGCAAAAATTCATGTCACAGCATTTTTTTTTTTTTTTTTAAATTAAGGAATTAATTTATCCATAAAGTTATCAAATTCTGAATTTAATTTTGCAAACAGTAATTCATTTAATTTGACATTTTTTTTTTAGATTGCTTAAATTAATTTAATTCAACTATATGTTTTTTTGTTTAATTCAAATATTTATTTTAAATTTTCAATACATTTTTTAAATTTCTCTTTATGGACATAATATCCAACAATGTAAATTTAATAGCAATATTTTTCTGATGAAGTCCAAACTTAATTTAATTATTAACTTTTTTTATCATTGTTATTTAACAATAATAATAAAAAAATTAAATATTTAGTTAATTATATGGAATTCACTAGAGTTTATAACAGGGATACCCAGATTTGTTAAGGTTGTGATTCACATACCTATTATAATTTGGTCGGGTGGGTGGGGAATCTTTTAAAAATTGCTGAACTCATATCTATTTCCTTTCTTTAAATACTGATTTTACAATTCATTTTGTTTCGATACTCATTTAATCTCTTAAAATAAAACATTAAATTATATAATGTACAAAATACTAGGTTTGATTTACTATGTTTTGTTTTAATACTAGGTTTGATTTTTTAACCAATAATTAGCAAAAATGGTTTTTCTTCAGTGATTTTTTTTTATATTTATGCCTAAAGCTAAAGTTTGCTTATAATCTGTTAAATCAAATCTTACATATTTTAACAACAATCACATATTTTTAGCAAATATTGAAGAAATAAAGAAACTAGGTAGATAGGGATCCTGAATTCGGGCTAGCACCTTATTGGCAAAGTATCTGATCTTCTAGTTTGGAATAAATCCAAAAACATTTGAGTAAAGTATTTTTTTTCTAATATTTATTTATTTTTTTTTATTAAATTAAAACTAAATTATGTCCCAATTCTTCTTTTTTTTTTTTTTAATCTTTCAAAAGTTACCAATTTTATTTTTTAACTACTAAAAGAGTCAGATAATCAGGTAGGCTGCAAAAAAGCCTTGGTAGGCCACATATGATGCATTTATCTATCATCCTTGGTTTATAAAATAAGTAGTTCTCAAAAATGTATTATTTCAGATACTCTTTTACAATTCTAATTGTCACATAAAAACTTTTTTTTTTTTTATTTAACTAAGATTGTGATAGAAAATCTTCAACAAATGGTACTTTATAATTTACTTTTAAATTTAAATTATTTACATTTAAATCAAAAATCATAACTAATAAATTTCAATTATTATCTAAATTCTATTTATTAAATTAAAAAAGAGCATTATATAATTAAAATATTTGTTTCAATTCTGGTGATAGTATTAGAAACAATTGCTTACACATGGGATTTTACATCAGGGACTTTGGCAAGAAGCTCAGATACTTTCTGCACAACAAATTCCAAATCTTGAAGTTCAGCAAAAATAAAATTTTTCTAATTTGATAAAAGAAAAGAAAATGATTTGATAGGAAGAGCATTTATTCATTTGAGAATAAACTACTAATGAAAAATCATAACATTGAATAAAGATTTGAAATTTTTATTCATATCTTATATTCCATAATTAAATAAAATATTTTTCTTATTCGATGAGTTTTAAAAATAGATATTTAAAAATTTAAAAAGAAAATAAATATTGGACAAAAATTTTTTTTTTTATAGTTCAATAACTGAAACAATTACAAAATTATTCATGAATAAATTTTATTATTCTTTTGTATAACATAAGCAATGATTTAATTTAAATTGCCTATAAAAATATACCTTGTCTCTTGTGGTAATAAGTAAAGCATTCTTTATAGATCCCTTTTCAACTATAGACATTTCACGCATAGGAATTACTAATGAAACCAAAAGTCGTACCTAATAATAAAAAGAAACAAATGATTTTGTGCAAAAAAAAAAAATGTAGTGCAAAACATTTAACAATCATCAACATAAAATACAACTAATTTGGATAATGTGATATATTTTAAGAATGCTATGTTACTATATATATAAAAATTTATCTGCATTTATTCCTATCTGTCATTAATTCTAAATTCTACTTTTTTAAAAATTCTAAAAAAAAAAAAAAATTATTTAAAAAAGATTTCACAATATATTATTTAAGTGAACAAATTTAAAAATTCCCGTATAGAAGATTAATTATTATATTATGAATGTTGAATATTTTAGAATTCAGGAGTAAAAAATAAAAATATATTTACTGAGATCTTAGAATCAATTTTTTTTTTTTTTTAATAAAGCAACATATTCTAATAAGAAAAAAACCAACAGATAGTTTTAAAACTTTTAATTAGATTGAAAAATAATATAAATAAAGAAATATATAAAAATATCTGAATATTCAATATATTGAGTATTTTATAATAAAATGCCATCTTATTGTAGGTACACAGAATAATCTGTTCAAAAATTTGTTAATTTCAAATACTATTTTTTTAAATGTTAATTCGGCATCTAAACAAAGTGTGCATAATGCGAAGTGTCAAATACAGTGCAAATACATATGGAAATAACATAAATCAAATCTGCAGTGTCAAATACATATGGAAGTAAGTATATATGTGCAAACTGCATTCATTAGAAATCTTTTGAAGCTGTTTTGTTTTTTTTTCCTCATAAGAAGATGCCTTTTAAAATCTACTTAATTTGTTTTTGATAAACAGTCATCAGTATTAAGACTTTTAATTTTTTTTTTTATTTTATTCTCTTTTGAGTCACAACATGAAATTTTATCTTTCTCAATCTGTTTTCCATTCAAAGTTATTCTGTATTTTGGATCTACATATATTTCACCAAACAATACAAAGTTTTAAAAGTTGCTGTCTCTAGAAGACTACACAAGATGTCTGTGTACAAGATCTGTTTGTATCTTGTTTACTTACACATGAGAGCCCTTTTAGCACTATATAGAGAGCATCAATTTTGCAATAAAAATCAGTGTAAGGGCTGTTCTATTCACAAAAGAATAATATGATATTTTGAAGCCATATTTTTGCTTTTTGGGATACAGTTAGCCCTGATTTCATTTTAATGGGTGACAACACATATTCATATAAGCCTCAGATTTATGGGAAGTTAAGATATTCACCAGATAAAGTGCCAGCTCAATCTCCAGACCTAAACTCCATACATCATATCTGAGACATTCTTTAAAGGATCACTGCACCTTACTTTATACTTCAACCATCTACGACATGAAAATGATGTTGCTGGATGAGCAAGACCAATTTTTGCAGGGAATCACAAACTACTTGATTTTTAAGTATGAACTCACATTGTGAAAACTGTATAATTGTAAGAGAAGACAATACCCTCTAATCAATCCTTTTTTGTATATGTTTAATATAGTATGTTTGATTTTAGACCTTCTGGTTAGCAGGAGTTTTGCTCACAATCATGGAGTAACTGTTTTGTGCTAATTTTATTTGTGTACTAATTCAGCTTATATTCATACCTAATTTCATTAAAATCTGTTCAATAACTGTGAAGATAATTGAAAATTCATTAAATTTTAAACATTAATTTACACATTAAAAAAATTAGTCTTCACTTAAAACATTTTAGGTGTATTTAAAATGGTAATATAAACAAAATTGCTTCATTAAAAGTTAATTTTTTTTTTACATTATCTAAAAATATAGCCTAAAATAAATAAACACATTATTTTATATTAATATTTTTAATTCTACAATGTGCTTTTCTATCACCATTAACACATACTTGACTTTCAAAGCATATGTAGCTGCTTGATAAAAACATTCTTCCCCAGGCATACTGCTTGTTATATGGTGTCCATAAAGAACATTCTGTGCTACCATCCAATTTTTCTTCTAAAGGCAATCTAAATGTAGACCTAAAATTTTAAAGTTTAAAGTTTTATTTTCTAACTTTCAAGATTTAAAAGTGGCATCAATTTAAAAAAAAAAAAAAAAAAAAAGAATCATTGAACATAATTCTAACTTTACAAATCAGAAATTAGATAAATAATATACATCAAAAAGATAATAAGTGTTTAATGTTATGCGTTTATTTTATGTATGGCTAAAGATTTTTATCTTTTAATACAATTGGTGCAATATATTTGCTTATTAAAATTGTGTCTACTATTTGTATTAAATATTAAAATAAATTGTATTGCTTGATTATATCTTTTCAGCATTTAAACATTTTTTTTTTAATTGATTTTTTTTAAAAATTTCTAAAATTATACAGTGAAATAACTTCAAAATTATAAAATAAAACTTTTTAAAAATTACACAAAATGTTTATGATAGTATAAATATGATTTTAAATTTAATCAATAAAATGATTCAAACTTTACCTATAAGTTTCACTGTGAGCACGGGCATCCAAATCCCTCTTTAAATACGATGGCTTTTTTGGCACATTTTTACTCAGTTTATTGACTAACTCTGTGTCTGCTTCAAAACTTTCTTCTGATATCAACCTAACAAATAAATAAAAGGAAAACTAGTAATAAATATTATTAAATTCTTAATATAAAATTTATAATGATAAACACCAATAATAAATTATGTTAATTGAAACAATTTTTAAAATTGGAATCTAATTTAAAAATATTTATATGAAAATAAAAAGATAAATAATGCATATACAAGTTACCAGGACAACAAAAAAACTTGTCTTGGACTACACAAAAATTACTAATTATGATAATTTCTTACACAAAAATGCTAGTAAATAACTTACAATATACGATATTTACAATGGCAAGTAAACAAAATTCACATATTGTAATCATTACAATATGAATTTTTTTTTAATATGGATAATTAAATGGAAAAAAAAATTTTAATTTCATTATTTTTTAAATAGCAAAATGTCAAAAAAAAAAAAAAAATTATAAAATCTTAATATTTAAGGAAATTTATAATTTCATGTCATAAACCTTAACGTACTTGGTCATATGCTGCCAGTTTTGACATATATAATCAGAAAAATCTTAAAATGTTGACAAAAAAATTAGTATTCTAATGATAAAAATATTGAAACAAATCCCTAAAAATTTATCCATTTTAAAACTATACTGAATAATACATGAACTATTTAATGCCATTTTACAAATAGAAAGAAAATTTTTTTCATAATTAAATTTTAAAATAATAATTTCTTAAAGTTTTTAACTAACTTAGAGTAAAACTAATATTAAAATAAACAATAAGAATATACACAGTCCATTCACATTAATGTGACCACCACCTACTTTCGATGTCAATGTGAAATAACCAATCACAAAAGGCAGATGGCAGCACATTGCAGTGGAGTGTATATAAAGGATGTCCTAGGGCATTGGAAAGCATTTCAATCGTTGGCGTAATGCAGAAACGAAGTGTAGGTCCGCTCTGCTAAAGGTGGATATTCTGGCTTTTGACAGGTAGCCACATTAATGTGACTGGATTGTATATGTCGTGGTATAATACTATTTAAAATTTTGCTTAAATACTATAATAAATATTTGACAGCACATGAATTTTAAATTATCTTTTTTTATTAAGGATACATAAATAAATATATAGTATTAAAATTTGAAAATACTTTTTCATGGCAAGATTTGCAAGCTGCTGCATTAATGCAAAAGTTTCTTCCAATTTTAGCAACATTGAAAAATGAAACTGCAAAGAAAAAAAAATATATATGATAAAATACAAATACTTAGCCTTTTAAAAATAACAAACATGATTATTTTTATTTATGAACTAAAACAGAGTTGATTTAACAAAATTTATATATTTTACTCAAATTGTGTTATAATAGTACACAAAAAAATAAAAACACAATTCTAGAAACAGTATATATAAAAAAAAATTTACATTATGGAAAACATTTCTTTGTACATTTTTTTTAAAAATATTTCTTTTTTATCTTAAATAAAATTTTACTACTTGCAATATATAATTAATGATTTTTACCTTTAAAATATTAAACGCATTTTACTTGTAGATAATATTATTAGCCTTGCCTGGAAATCAATTCATTATTGACAAATACTACAATTTTAAAAAAAATATTGGGATTTTTTGAAGAATAAGAAATTGTACAGACATTAATTAAATACATTAAGAACATTATTACATAAATATTTTTAAAGAATAAAATAAAGGATTCTACTAAATATCATAAATGGATTCAAGAATGTTTAATGTATTTCAAATGGTTATTGTAAAAATACAACTCTGAATATGCTTAAAAAAATTAAAATTAATAAATAAATTGCCATGGAAGGTTATGAAAATACTTTTTGCTTCATTGATTTCATAATAAATTGCATGCATACTTTAAATTAAGATAAAGGTACCAAGGCATAATGTATATTCAACTTACATAATAAAAAACAACAAAGCAAAGATAGTAATACATATTAATCTTTATACATAAATTTTTTAACTTATGATTAATTAGAAAAAAGTTTTGGTACAGTTTTTAAATTTTGATTTAATACATTTTTTAATTCAACATAAACACATTGGTAATTTAATTTAATACCTTTTTTCGTTCGAGTTAGGACACTAATACTGTCAGGAAAAACTAGCGAGTCGTTTCTCTCTATTTGCTGAAAAATAAATTTAATGAAATAAATGGTTTAATCTTTTTCTATTAAAATTAGAAAATTAATAAGCAACTGTAAACTATTAAGCTATTTAAATGAAGGCCTTACTGTTACATCTACCCATCTGACAACAAGTTTGAACTCTTTTCCAAATAACTGAGAATAAAAGCACATGTGATTCACACTGAGATATATCCATCCTTGATAAGGCAACTTTTTTCTCCAGTGACAACAAGAATAATCTAAAAGGATATGAAAATGATATATAAATATGAAATCAAAAATATATAAACATGAAATCAATTTCATCTTACATCTGATTATTAAATTATATTAAAAATAAAGTTTTGCAAAATATCCAACTATTAAAAAATACTAAATTGTACATATCAAATAAAAAGATTTTTTTAAATCTTATTAAAAATCTTTTTTTTTTTTTTTTATAGTTTTCCAATTTTTGTAAAGAAATAATTATTGTCTATAAATACCAGAATGAAGTGCAATACTATTAAATCTCATTATAAAAACATTTACATGTAAGAGTAATACTAATGGTATTATAGTATATAATCTCAATTTAGTCATTGCATATGCCTTTATTTTATAAAGATTTGGTAGCATTTAAATAAAAACAATTATTTAAAAATCGAAGTTTTTGGATTTCTTCCAAAAAGAATTACTATATATTTATTTCATTTATATTGAACAATAATATAATTAATATAACACAATAAAAAGCAAATAAAGAATTTGATTTACTTTCATTTAATAAACATTTTAGTATTTGATTGAATTGTTTTAATAAAAACCATAAATGTGATTAATCAAATGATTTCTATTTAGGGAGACTTTTTCTTTTTTTTTCATAAATGAAATTTTTTTTTTTCCCCCACAAATGAATTTTGATTCACACGGGCTTGCACAATTTAATTGACTATAACATAACAACAGCATTGATTATAAAGTAAACAATAGCTATATTGAAGAGTTCAAATTCAAAATGAAATATGTTTTTTGCAATCCCATAAAATATATAACAAATTTAAATAAACATTTGAAGATGTCTAATATCTTAACAGCAAACAAAGTTAAAATTCTTGTGTGAGGGTAATAAATAAATACACCCAGGAAACACTGTAATTAAAAGAAATTTTTTACTGGATTGTAATAAATTAGAAAATTAAACAAAATATTTTTTAGTATTTAAATATTTACATTTTAATAAAATGGAACCACATCCTATTCCAACTTTAAATTTTTCAACTATGAATTTGATAATAAACGCATTTCAGAACAATTTAGATTAATTACTCTAAATAAATATTTAAAAATAATTTTATTTTTTATTATTTACAATTTACTAATTTCTCTTCTTTTGGCATATTGAAAAGTCGAGAAAACTTCAAAGAAGTTATTTTGTACTGCATGCTGTCAGGATCCTGAGCACTATCAAAGGATTTTGAGCCACTAAACTTTCAATTTTACAAGCAACAAAGTTTCTCATCTCATCAGTATTATCAAAAGCACCTATAAATTGAAAAATAAAGAATAAATACCCCCATATTATATTATTATTGCAAGAATATTAATTATTGGAAAAAAATAAAATTATTTGTAGTTAAAAATAAATAATAATTTTTTATTCATTGTATCCATGCAATAAAAAAAAAATCATTGTAAAAAAAAGAGGCTAATAATTTGAAAAATTTTATTAGTAATCGAAAAATATCATACAACAAATGAAAATGACTTCTTTGCTGTTTTAATTCATTCAAGAAATGCTTACCTAAAGTTGGGACAACATTTTTCTCTAACCATTCCCAATGATCTGTTATTTCATTCTTTGTAAAAGCACTTGCTACAATAACTAAAAAAATGAATAAATAAATATAGAATTATGTATAAATGCAAAACCGAAAAGAAAAGCAAATACTAAATACATTAATATATTGTTTAATATAGTTAATATTTATTAAATATATTATTTTTAATATATTATTAATGCCCAATTTAAATAAAAAACATTTACTTAATTTAAATTTATGTTTTACTACTAAACAGAACTATTATTAATAAATAATGGACAAGAATATCATTTATTACTTAACTCTGCTTAGTATATAAAACAAAATTAATTTATGATAAAACAAAATTAATTTATGATAAAACAAAATTAATTCATGATATAAGTAATTAAATATTCAATGAAATTTAAATCCTTTAGATATGAGAAAAAAGGGGTGCAACAATGCATATTTGCAGTTAATGTATTACAGTTAAAATACATGATAAATAAAATAATTACTTACGAGGATTCTTATCAGCAGATGTATGAAGGATAATTCGAAAAGGAAGGGGCTGAAAAATAAATAGTTGGTTACTTTGTGCATTTCAAGTAGCATAATAATATAGCAAAAATACAATGCATTAATAAAAAGCTTTAAAATTGCAATGGCTTCAATAAAAATTATATTAAAATTGTATTTCCCTGCTTTTACAACAAAAATTTTTTTAATTTTGTTGTAATACCAAAACAAAATGTAAAACTTCAATAAGTTTATTTCAATAACTTACTGATTAAATTTACTATAACTTACAATTTATGATCCATGGATTATCTGTTAAAAAAGACTTAGAATTTACTAGGTGGATTACAGACTGCCTATGGATTACTACAATTTATAGATATTTATTCTTTGAAAATTCCATAAAAATTAATTCTATGACATTTTGACTTAAAAATGCTTTTTACACACATATATACAGACACACTAAAAAAGTTGTGCGAAAGAAAATACTCAGTCTTCTAAAGATAAGTCATACAAAGAAAAAGACATAATGTTGAATAGCAAAGTAGAACCTGACTTTTAAAAAATAATATAAATATGGCATTATTTTACATTGGTATTGATTAAAAGAGATCCAGAAAGAAGAATTAATTACTTTCTGAAGGCCAAATTAATAAGAAACTGATATTATCAACAATTTTATTTTTCTAATAACTATTAATATTACAAATCATTAAGGCTAAAAAGTGTTTTATTTTCACTACAGTTCCTAGATGCATATCTTTTTTTTTTTGGTTTCCAATATCTGAAATTTATAATATGATCTTTTATATAATTGTGGTACTAAAAATGCTTTTTAGAACTGAAATTTTTTTGTTAATTATATACTATTGATATAAAAACAGAACTTGTGGTATATGATGAGTCAAAAACAGATTAATGTGATATTTATTTTTAAAGAGCAATACGTGGCACGTTTTTATCTGAAAATAGAAGCTTTATTTTGTCCGTAATCAACAAACTTGTCATAATTAAATTCTTTGAATAAAATTTAAGCTACTCATATACAAAACATGTCAGACACATTTTCCCTGGAAAAATATGGATATCCTCAAATTCTAATTCTTTATGTGTCTGCTTTAGTCCATAAATTCGACTTAAATAAATAAATAACATAAAATGCAAACTTTTTTTCAAAAATACTCCTTTTGTACAATATTTTAAGTCTGCAATATTTTTCGATTATTTTGTTTATGTAAAAGTCTATTTCTAATAAAACATTTATTTATTTATTCTTATTTGTAAGCATTTTCAAATTGTAAACATTGTTTGGGATGTTTACTAAACTTATTCTAAGAATAAACTATATTAATTCAACCATGAAATCTCTAAAGAATCTCTTTTATCTAAATCTCTTTTGATAAGTTGTGATTGAGCCTGCTATTAAAAATAAAGAGTACACATAAAAGTATCCTTTTGAAAGTTTTTCGTTTAATTAAAAATATTGTTAGGAACAATATTTTATTGTAAAAATTAATTTAAACTGAAGTGAAAATATTAGCAAAATTTTAAAAAATGCATAAAATTAATTTTACTAAGAATAATAATTGATAAAGTTTAAAATAAGTTTAAATGATAAAACAAGATAAGCAAAATTAAAATAAATAATTAGTTAAAATAATAACATAGTTAAAATAATAGTATGTTTTAATGATGAACAATGATAAACATAATTAAAACAAGTTTAAATGATATTTAAAAAATATTTTTATTAATTATGCAAGCATATATTAATTATAGTTATTTTGTATTACCGTTTCTTTTATTTAACAAATTGTCATATGTAATATATTATACCAATTATAAACTAATGTTTTGCTAAATTCGTGGTTGATTTTTCTCTAAAATATCTATGTTCTTTCAACAAAGAATAGAAACACATAACAACCTTAAAGTGTTTTTAGTTAATTCCAAATAAATTAATTTAAACTGCTTGTTATCATAGTTATTTTTATTTTAAAAAAAAATGTATTAAAGAAAAAAATTGTGTTATGTGTCATGTCAAATAAATACTATGTTATTCTAAATTGGTTATTTTATCTCTGAAATATTAATGACATACCTATCATAGCATTGTAACCGGTGACAATGTATTTTTATTTTTCTAAAATATTTATGGCATCGATAAAATTCTTTGTTCAGCTAGATGACCTCAGCTTTTATCAATAAAAAAAACTTTTTCTTTAAAAAAAAAAAATTCCTTGAGTGTTAATATAAGATAAAATGATTTATTGACATTTCTCTGGGCTGGGTTCAAAATTCCCATCTTTATGCTGAACAACAAATCAATAGACAGATTTCACGTCTGCTATGTCACATATGGGGCGTTTCAGTTAAAACAAATGACAGCTTAACTATCACAATCAATGGCAGCGTTAATGTTTAGATTAGCTGCCCTTATCGGCTACTTTAACCAGTTTGGTTGAATCATAAAAAGGATAGCAATATAACTTTTGATGTCTGCGAATGCCTTGCAGAAAATGCGCCACTAACTACTTTATGTATCAGACCAATCACTTCTGTTATAGTAAAGGTTTATCTTTATTATGGGAGATATAAAACTTGCACTGCAGTAGAGTTATGAAGTCATTTAGTTTTATGGAAAAGATTATTATTGTGGCTGAACTTCTATTAGTGATGTCAGATCACGTCCCTAAATTTGCAAATTCATGGTAAAGGAAACTAATTTACGATTTCAAAGGATGAATTCCAGGGAAAAAATAAAAAATGTAAAATAACTGGTCTGGTTGATTGATTCAATTATTGAAGGATTTGTACGTATATTATAAGTTTCAACGCCAAGTATAATATACTTTCTTTGTTTTGATTCCTTTTAATAAAATGCGACCGTTAAAATCTTGTCCCCAGAAGTAAAACAAAGTATTTTAAGGTAAAAAAAAAACATAAAAAGAAAATTTACTACAAAATCCCACATCTGTCTCTGTTGAAAACTTTAGGCAGTAATCTCCGTAGAATCACCAGCGTAAAAGTGAGGACCTGGATACTATAGGGTTCTTTTTATGTCTTGACATAAATCATTCTCTGCAGAACAGAATTTTCGAATCCTGCACTTGGTGAGGTCCCTCCATAAAGAAGAGAATAGAGCGAATTTCTTGGAGTAAAAACAAATATCCGAATCCCTCGAATGCTCGTGTTTCATGGATTCCCAGAAATGGAATGATCGAAAGGTCCAGAGATTCGCCGGATGAAATATCTGTTTTCTCGGTTTCCGTTTTTATGGGAAAAAAGGGCGATCGATCTCGGCGGCTTGTTTGTTGTTTCGTTTTTCTCATCGGCGATTATCGAAAAAACAAAGTTAAAAGAAACAAGTTGGGATTAAAAAAACACGAAAGAAGATGAAATTTTTTTGTAGCATTTTAATTTTCAAGATGAAGGATTCTTTTTTAATATTTTTTTTGTCTCGTCGTCCGAATAAAAATTATTGACATCCAAATTGCATTATCCATTTTTTATGAAAAAAACTTAAAAGGGTGTTAAAAAAAAAGCTTAAAAATCTTTAATCTTCTGCAGCAAAAAAAAAACGAGGGTATTGGAAAAATACAAATTCTAGTTTATAATGCATACCGAAAATCTGTAACGTATACATACTCGAGACCGACTGAATATAATTCTATACCAGGGATGGCCAACCCAAATGATCTTGCGGGCCACTTTGGAAACGCATCCCAACTCCGTGGGCAGCATATAAAATTATATATTCCCATATCAGATTTAGACGCACTATAGACAGATTTTTGGAATGAAAAATTGAAACATAATGAGTTATTATTATTGTATCTACTTTTATTCTTACATGTAAACACAGATAATATAATAATAATGATACTTAACTCACGTTGTAAAGAAATATAGAACTCTAAAAATGAAATATAAATGAAATAAACAAAATGAAATTATCAAAAAATATGAATTTTGCCAGTGAGATATTTGTTTCTCCACTCTTTGCATTAGCTTTTTACAAATAGGAGCCCACGCATCATGAGTTCGCAAATATAATAATTTAATTAATAAAAATATTTTCTTTGTCTTGATTCCTTTTAATCAAATGTGACTTTTAAAATCTTGATCCCAGAAGTAAAATAAAGTATTTTAAGGTAAAAAAGGAAAAATAGCTGGTCTGCTTGAATGATTAAGATATTAAAGAATTTGTCATATATTATATCTCTCAAAGTCAAGTAAAATATATTTTCTTTGATTCCTTTGATTCTTTTCAACAAAAAATGACTGTTAAAATCTTGACCCTAAAAGTAAAACAAAGTATTTTAAGGTAAAAAAAAAAAAAAAAAAAGAAAATTTACTACAAAATCACGCATCAGGTTTTGTTGAAAACTTTGGGCACTAAACTTTGCAGAATCACCTGCGTAAAAGTAAGGACCCGAATACTATAGGATTCTTTTTATGTCTTGACATAAATCATTCTCTTCGACACATTCGGCCTCCACCAGAACAGAATTTCTCGATCCTTCACTTGGTGAGGTCCCTCCATAACGAAGAGAACAGAGCGAATTTCTTGGAGGAAAACAAATATTCGAGTCCCTCGAATGCTTGTGTTTCAAGGATTCCCAGAAATCGAATGATCGGTTCAATCATGAAATCTCTAAAGAATCTCTCTTATCTAAATCTCTTTTGATAAGTTGTTATTGAGCCTGCTATCAAAAATAAAGAGTACACATAAAAAGTATCCTTTTGAAAGTTTTCGTTTAATTAAATATATTGTTAGGAACAATATTTTATTGTAAAAAACTAATTTAAATTGAAGTGAAAATATTAGCAAAATTTTAAAAACATGCATAAAATTAATTTTACTAAGAATAATAATTGATAAAGTTTAAAAAATAAGTATAAATGATAAAACAAGATAAGCATAATTAAGATAAATAGTTAGTTAAAATAATAGTAAGTTTTAATGATAAACATAATTAAAACAAGTTTAAATGATATTTAAAAAAATATTTTTATTAATTATGCAAGCATATATTAATTATAGTTATTTTGTGTTACCGTTTTTTATTTAACAAATTGTCATATGTAATATACACTCATGTCCATAAATTAAGGATAATTCAGAATCACACAGAAATTGAACTCTAAAATAAAAATATCACCTGTCGAATTATCACACACATCTTGAAGAAGAATATGCAAATTATAGGAAACCACCGGATGGCGCGGATAGTACGTCACAATGACGAGTGTAAGAGAGGGGTATATAAGGAATGGTGGCATAGAAGTAAAATTGTTCACAAGCGCTTTAAAAGCCTTTCAGTGCAATAACCGCATAATTATGGCGCAAAGGAAGCATTTGGATGATTTTTTACGTGGTAGAATTATCGGACGACTGGAATGTGGACGTACCCGGCTGGAAGTATCCGAGGAACTTGGAATCGCCCAGAGTGTCATCTCCAGGCTTTGGCAACGATTCCAAGATGATGGTAATGTGAGTAGATGTTACAGCACAGGTCGCCCCAGAGTTACAACACCGAATGAGGACCGGTAATTAGCAGTTACTGCCAAAAGAAACAGACAGAGCACAGCATCAGACCTGTCTCGTCAGCTCTCTTCAGCTACCGGTACGACAGTTTCAAGGCAGACCGGTGTACAGACGCTTAGGGCACATTGGTCTATATGCTCGTAGGCCTGTCAGATGTGTTCCACTTACCGCAACTCATTGCCGCCTGCGATTAACCTGGAGTAGAGAGCATGCATTGTGGACACCGCAACAGTGGTCTTGTGTGATGTTTTCCGACGAGTCCAGGTTTAGTTTGCAGTCTGATTCTCGCCGGACTTTCGTATGGGGAGCGCCAGGTACTCGTTACCACCAAGAGAACACCATTGAACGACACCGTTACGGTGGTGCAGGATGAGCTCGTTTGGGAGGAACTATTCTTGGTTTCAGAACTGACCTGCACGTTCAGAGCGTAACGATGACAGGCCACATCTATCGGGATGTCATTCTGAAACAACATGTACGTTTGTTTCGGGGCGCCATGGTGCTGAATTTCTGTTTATGGGTGACAACGCCCGTCCTCACCATGCAAACATTGTAGACGAATGTCTTCAATTGGAGGATATCACCGTATGGATTGGCCAGCATACTCACGGGACTTGAATCCAATAGAGCATGTGTGGGATATGCAGGGCCGACGAATTGCAGCCCGTCAACCCCCTCCCATCTGTCAACCGGAACTTCGGAAGACATTGCTTGATTAGTGGTGTAATATTCCCCAAGATCAGATTGATAATTTGATAATCAGCATGCCTAGGCGTTGTAAGGCCTGTATTGCATCGTCCGAGAGACATACTCCATTTTAACCATGTTATACTGTTTTTTGTAAATGGGTTCTTTTTTTGAAATTTGCTCCAGGGAGTAAAAATCGCAATTTTTATTAATTATGTCAAACATATAGCATCTTTTTTTTTGCTTTACCTTTTGTTTAATAAATAGACTTTACAAATAAGTCAAATTTGTTTTGCTTCTGTCTCTTTCTTTGCCTGAAATTCATTATCCTTAATTTTGGACATGAGTGTATACCAATTATATACTGAGGTTTTGCTAAATTCGTTGCCTATTTTTCTCTAAAATATCTATGTTTTATCAACAAAGAATAGAAACAGATAACAACCTTAAAGTGTTTTTTTTTTAATTAATTCCAAATAAATTAATTTAAACTGTTTGTTATCATAGTTATTTTTATTTTTTTTTTTAAATTTATTAAAGAAAAATTGTGTTATGTGTCATGTCAAATAAATACTATGTTATTCTAAATTGGTTATTTTATCTCTGAAATATTTATGACATAGCTATCATAGCATTGTAACCGGTGACATAACATTAAAAATGATTTTTTAACTAATTCTGCAAATATTTATTATTTCTTAATACTTTTTAATCGTTGTTATTTTTATTTAACTCAACACAATGTTAAGCAAAATTGATTACTTTTATTTTTCTAAAAAATTTATGACATCGATAAAATTCTTTGTACATCAATTCTTTGTACATAGATTATATCAACTTTTATCAATAAAAATTTTTTTTTTTTTAAAAAAAAAAATTCCGTAAGTGTTAATATAAGATAAAATGATTTATTGACATTTCTCTGGGCTGGGTTCAAAATTCCCATCTTTATGCTGAACAACAAATCAATAGACAGATTTCACGTCTGCTATGTCACATATGGGGCGTTTCAGTTAAAACAAATGACAGCTTAACTATCACAATCAATGGCAGCGTTAATGTTTAGATTAGCTGCCCTTATCGGCTACTTTAACCAGTTTGGTTGAATCGTAAAAGGGGATAGCAATATAACTTTTGATGTCTGCGAATGCCTTGCAGAAAATGCGCCACTAACTACTTTATGTATCAGACCAATCACTTCTGTTATAGTAAAGGTTTATCTTTATTATGGGAGATATAAAACTAGCACTACAGTAGCATTATGAAGGCATTTGATTTTATAGAAATGAGTATTATTGTGGCTGAACTTCTGTTAGTGATATCATATCACGTTCATAAATTTGCAAATACATGGTAAAGAAAAATATATTGTATCTCCACGAGATAATAGGACTCGTGGCTTCTGAAATGAATTCAGAGAAAGAGGGCTAAAAGATAAACAGGCATACTTATCCACCTTTGTGTATCACTGATGATCACTATTTTATTTTTATGAAAATGAGTATTATTGTAGATATTAAAGAATGTGTACACACATTATGTATTTCAAAGTCAAGTGAAATATATTTTCTTTGTTTTGAATTCTTTTAATAAAATGTGACCGTTAAAATCTTGACCCTAAAAGTAAAACAAAATTATTTTCAGGTAAAAGAAAAACAACAAAATCACGCAGCACTTTCTGTTGAAAACTTTGACCAATAAACCTTGTAGAATCACCTGCGTAAAAGTAAGGACCTGGATACTTTAGGGTTCTTTTTATGTCTTGACATAAATCATTCTCTTCGACACATTCGGCCTCCACCAGAACAGAATTTCTCCATTGGCGAGGTACCTCCATAAAGAAGAGAATAGACGAATTTCTTGGAGGAGAAACAAAAATATCGAATCCCTCGAATGCTTGTATTGCATGGATCCCCAGAATGATCGAAGATCGACAGATTCGCCGGAAGAAATCCGTTTCTCGGTTTCCCTTTTCATGGAAAAATGGCGATCGATCTCGACGCCTTCTTTGTTGTTTTATTTTTATCATCGGCAATTATCGAAAAAAACAAAGACGAATATTTTTTTGATTTTAACGTTCAAGATGAAGGATTCTTTTTTTAATTTTTTTATCTCATTGTGTGAATAAAAACTATTGACATCAAGACTGCATTATCCATCTGTTATGAAAAAAACTTAATAGCGGCATCAAATAAGTTAAATTTAAATGTATAATGCTGACCGAAAATCCATAATGTTCAGGTTTAAGCATCAGTAACTAATTAGGTGAGGGGTTGATTAGTTCTGTGATATTCAGGGTGATTATAATTACAGTCCCACTTTCAAAATATTGTAAACCACTGTACTATAAATACTGTAAAGAACCACTCTTCACAATGAGTCTAATTAGATGCTTGAAGAAGGGGGAAAACGGTACGCGTCAAATTGTTACAAAGTTTATTAATAGATGGCGCTGTAAGCAGCTTAAAGAAAGAGAATTCGGCTGCCAGTGATCTTTTGAATTGAAATGACAATGTATTTGGCTTGAGTTGTACATGAAATCAACTGTAGTGTTCAATGTGCTTGATTATTTTGGTTTCTGGGCAGAAAAAATTACATCAAATCATTCACCAGCAGTGACATTGTCAGTGGAAAGCCCATCCACCACGGCAAGGATGGGATTGGATGCCAAATTGGATGGGAAAATTGGTGGAGCTTTTCTTGGAACTTTTTTGATGCCATACCGTCTCCCCCTTCTTCAAGTATCATCAGTTCAAATTTGAACTCATTGAGAAGTGTTTCTTTTTTTTTTTTTTTTTTACAGCATTTTGAAAGTGGGACTTTAAATATAATCACCCTGGATTATATACTAAATTAACATCTTCTATACTAATGAGTAATAAAATATATAATGTATTTTCCCAGAATTTTAAATTTGGACGATGATTCTTTTTGTTAACTTATTTTTAAACAAGAAGATAAATCTTTTGTGATAATTTGTCAATACATTAATAATTTCAATATTTATTATATCCAAAACTACAGAAGAGTTAAAAAAAATTTATGCTTTAATAAAAATGAAACGATTTCATAAAATTGTTAAAAATGTTAAAAATTTATATTTGAGATCGTACAATCTCAAGTTCAAGTAGCAAAGTTTTATGCTTGAAATATAAGTAATACATTTTAAATAAAAATAGAGTGACAAATATTTTATATTTTATGGCGATTTAACTTGCTTTCTAATATTGTTGAGTGTAGTGTGGCATTTTTTATCTGAAAATAGAAGTCTTATTTTTCTGTAGTCAACAAAGTTGTCATAATTAAATTCTTTGAATAAAATTTAAACTACTCATATAAAAAACATGTCAGAAACAATTTCCGTGGAAAATTATGGATTTCCTAAAATTCTAATTCTATATGTGTCTGCTTTAGTCTATAAATTATCCTTAAACAAAAATAATTGCATAAAATGCAAACCTTTCAAAATATTCCTTTTTTGTAAAATATTTTTAACTCTGCAATATTTTTGTGCAATATTTTTCGATTATTTTGTTTATTCAAAAGTCTATTTCTAATAAAAATTAATTTTTTATTTTTATCTGTAAGCATTTTGAAATTTTAAACATTGTTTGGGATCTTTACTAGAACTATTCTGATAATAAACTATATTAATTCCTCCATGAATAGATAAATCTCTAAAGAATCTCTTTTATCTAAATCTCTTTTGATAAATTGTTGTTATTGAGATTGTTGTTGAAAGTAAAGAGTACACAGAAAAAATTATTCTTTTGTAAGGTTTCGTTTAATTAAAAATATTGCTAGCAAGAATATTTAGTTGTGTTTGAAATTGTTAACTAATTTTTTAAAAATTGCATAAAATTAATTGTACGAAGAAAAATATAACTAAAACAAATTTAGATGGCATTTTAAAAATATCTTTATTAATTAGTCAAGCATATATTAATTATTGTTATTTTTGTATTGCAGTTATTTTTATTTAACAAATTGTCAAATGTAATATATTATGCTAATTATATCCTGATATTATACTAAATTGGTTATTTTGATTTAACTGAAATATCTATGTTTTCATCATCATCAGTGGCAAACAGCCTGATGGTGGGCCAAAGCTGTTTTGACTGGCAGATTTCAAAACATGAGATGTCTTCTTCTTACGATGTAGGGTTGTCAGCCCTACGCCAAAGCAACAGGTAACAGCGAAACCGCCACAGTGATGTTAGACTAGGACCTACATTTTAAAAAGTGGATTCCGAACCCCTACAAACATCCATGGCACCGCCGAAACTCGAACCCGAAACCTGTGGCAACAAGCCTAGTCACTGGGCCATCAGACTATCTATGCCATAAAATAGAAACAAATAAGAACATTAAAAATGTTTTTAATTAATTCTTCAAATATATTAATTCAAACTGCTTGTTATAATAATTATTTTTTATTTAACTAAAGAAAAATTATGAGTTGCATCATATCAAATGCATGCCGATATTTTCTCTAAATTAGTTATTTTATTTTCTATGAAGTATGTATAGCATAGCTATCTTATCATTGAGTCATGTTTCGTCGCTCTACTGTCCTTTTCTGTTCACTTTATGCTAATTAGACCGGGACGTACAGTTTAAAGTGGATTCCGAACCAACCATTCACAAACATCCATACCACCACCAGGATTCGAATATGAAGCCTGTGGTACCAAAACCGGAGGGCTAGTCAAATGGAAAACAGGCCGCATCTTAGCATTGAAATATGTAACATAACATTAAACATGTTTTTTAATTGGTGCTGCAAATATTTAATTAATTCTTGATACTTCTTACAGTTGTTATTTTTATTTAACTAAAGAAATTTAAATTATACTGATCCCATGGTAAATTGGTTGTTTTTATTTGTTTAAAATATTTACAACATCGATAAAGTTCTTCGTACGGCTAGATTACATCAACTTTTATCAATAAAAAAAACTTTATTTTTAAAAAAATTCCGTAAGTGTTAATATAAGATAAAATGATTTATTGACATTTCTCTGGGCTGAGTTCAAAATTCCCTTCTTTATGCCGAACAACAAATCAATAGATAGATTTCACGTCTGCTATGTCGCATATGGGGCGTTTTTAGCTGAAACAAATGATAGTTTAACTATCACAATCAATGGCAGCGTTAATGTTTAGATTATCAGCCCCATATCGGCTACTTTAACGAGTTTGGTTGAGTCATCAAGGGGATAGCAATATAACTTTTGATGTCTGCGAATGCCTTGCACAAAATGCGCCACTAACTACTTTATGTATCAAACCAATCACTTCGGTTATAGTAAAGGTTTATCTTTATTGTGAGAGATATAAAACGCGCACTACAGTAGCGCTATGGAGTCATTTGATTTTATGGAAAGGAGTAACTATTGTGGCTGAATTTGTTGTGATGTCAGATCCCGTTCATAAATTTGCAAACTTGTGGTAAGCAAAAATATATTGTACTTCCTCGAGATAATAGGACACATAGTTTAAAAGGATCTAGAGTTATCTGAATTCCAGAGAAAGAAGGGTAAAAGGACATTTGGGGACATTTATCATACGTATAGTATCATACGCATAGTATCACTGAAGTATTTTTTGTTTTATAAAAATCACTATTATTGGGACATAACTAGTGATGGCATCAGGCAGAATGGCACCAGGCAGAGTCTATAAATTTGTAAATTCATGTTAAAGAAAATTAATTCGTGGCTTCAAAGGATGAATTTCAGAAAATAGGGTTAAAGCGTAATATAATGGACATTATCGATGTATTTTTATTTCATATAAATGATTATAATTGCCATAACGATGTTGGTATCAGATCGAGTCCATAAATTTGCAACTTCACCATAAAAGTTATATATATCGTAACCCAGGAGATAGTGGGACTCGTGGCTTTACAGGATGAATTCCAGAAAAAGAGGGGTAATGGACATTCTGGTATACTTATCCTACATTTACGTATCACTGACGTACTTCATTTTATAAAAAAATCAAGAATATTGTGACTTAACTAACTATAGCAACATCAGATGTCTATAAATTTGCGAATTCATAGTAAAAAAAATAACTCGTGGCTTCAGATAACGAATTCTTGAGAAAAAGAGGTAAAGGACATTCAGGGATACTTATCTTGTGTGTCTATAGTGAATCTAAATTTAATATAGGGATATATAATTTTATATGCCTCCCGCGGAGTTAGGGTGCATTTCCATAATGGCCCCCAAGAACATTTGGGTTGGCTACCTCTGGTCTAATCATTATTTAAAATGAAATAAAAACACAACTGTGCATTAAAAGTATTAGCTCCTGTAAGGGATTATTTTAAGAAATATAAATACATCTCTATTCATTTAAAGCTTATTTTAAACTGGATAAAAAACAAGTATTATAAAAAAAATTTTAAGTCAATTCCTACTTTTTTTTTTTTCATTATATTGCAGAAAGTGCTTTATAAATAATTTTCATTCATTTTTTAAAAAGTTTATCTGGCTCCATCTATTATTAGATACATTCAACTTAAATCTAAAAAAACTAAAATTAATTAATTAAATTTAATTACTGAATTAATATTTGAAAAACTATATTAACATCCAGTGTCATCCACTACAAGTTCAAAAATATGTACTTGAACTAGAGTGGAAGAATAAAAAGTATTTTTATGAAGATTGGAAATTTGAACAAAAATATATATGGAGAATGTGAGCTAATAGAAAGAATTGAATGAATTATTTGGAAACTAATCGTGTACATTAAACGAGAGATAATAAATTAACTTATTTGAAGTTTAATTTCATGTGCGTTAATAATAAATTCAGAAACAAAGTAGCCATGAGAATATTTGATTCTGATGCATTATTTAACAACTTTTCAGTGGCAGCATCGCATCTAATTTATGTATGAACTCGTGAATCTCCTGATGTATAAGTAATTATGCATATTAGATACAGAAATAGAAGGTAGGGGATGGGGATGCACAATCGATGGGAAATAACTTAAAAGTTTTCTTTCGTGTTAGGAAAAGTTAGATGGATATAACGAGAATGAGGGAAAGTTAATCTTTCAATTTGGTGAAAAAGAATTTTGTTTTATTGCTAAGAAGTACGCGAAATAATTTAATGCTCTCTCTCGCACTAAAAGGGGGGCAAGATGAATGTGAGCTCCTAATGGATTGTTGTTTTCGAATCTCATTAATTCTAATGGAGTGCAATTGAGAGGAAATATTTTTTCCCCTCGCAATGTTTCGATTTGAAATAAATTCCAAGAAAATTTCTTTTTTGATTGGGTTTTTTTCAAGTGATGAAACTTTGGAGATGAGGCTATTTGCCACCAGAAGGGTACAGGTTTGGTTTGGTTTGTCGCTCTACGGTCATCTTGTGCACAGGAGGGCCAAATAGACCGGGACCAAAAATGGATTCCAAACCAGTAACAAACAGCCATGCCTCCGCCAGGATTCGAACCGGAAGCCTTTGGTACCAAAGGCCAAAGCGCTAACCAATTGGCCATCAGGTTCCAGGGTAGATGTTCTGAGATTCAAAGATGCTAAAAGCGCATTAAATCCCCATGTTGATGTCGTAGTTTGTCCCACACTTTCAAGGATAGCATTTGAGGTTCAAGCTATTCTCCTCTATTCAAATGGAAAGAACTTTTCGGTCTATGGATTTATTGTGTACATCAGGTGGTCTTCAAATTACGGCTCGCCAGCCAATACCAACCAGCGAGTATCATCAATCCAGCTCGCAGCAGTTTATTTTTATTACGTTGTAAGATTTACAATGCTCTAGATATTCTACGCACTACAAATTGCCACTGTATAGTTCTACTAACTAAGTATAATTGACACTTTTTTACATGATTCTGACGCTTTCCAGAAGATAGACCTGTACTATTATAGCGCAAGATAGCAACTCCGCCACAATGACATGTCCTTAATACTTGCCCGTAAATAACAACCGAAATTAAGAATGAAACGGAGTCTAACCTCTTCACCTCGTACTACTAGCTGGATAGTGTCGAAATGAGCTATCTAGGTCATTGCCTTTGTGGTAGGGTCAGTGATGTTCTTATTTTAAAAACTTTAGAGACCTCTAGTGTACATCTCCGGCAGAAACATAATTGCTTTTCATAATTGCTTTTCGCCAGGTAAGTCTGACTAGTATCTCTAACTAGAGTGGATTTCCCAGTTTACACCTTTAAACCAAATGAATAAATAATAGTCTTATTTAACTTAAATAATTTCATACATTCTATTTCGGCTGGCTGAGATATGTCTAATAATTATATAAAATATAATAAAATAAAACTTTTCCTTAAAAGTATTAGCTTCTATAAGCGATTATTTTAAGAAATATAATTGCCTTTCTATTCATTTTGCTTATTTTAAGCCTGATAAAAAAAAAGAAATATTTGGAAGCAAATCGTGTACGTTAAATGAGAGATAATAAATGAACTTATTTGTAGTTTAATTTCATGCACGTTAATAATAAATTCAAACACAAAGTAGCTATGAGAACATTTGACAGATGCATTATTTAACAACTTTTCGATGGCATCAGCATTGCATCTAATTTATGTATAAACTCGTGAATATCCCAATGTATAAGTAATTATGCATATTACATGCAATGGCGGAATATAAAGGGAGGGGGCGCTGTTGAATCGATGGGAAATAACTTAAATTAAAAGTTCTCTCTCGTGTGAGTAAAAGTTAGATAGATATAACGAGAATGATAGAAAGTTAATCTTCAAATTTAGTAAAAAGAAAATATCTATTTTTTTCTGGTAAAAAAATATGCAAAAATGATTTAATGCTCTCGCGCGCCAAAAAAAAAAAAGGGGGAGATGCATGTGAGCTCCCCCTAATGGATTGTTGTTTTCAAATCTCATTAATTCAATGGAGTGCAATTGAGAGGAAATATTTTTCCCCTCGCAATGTTTCGATTTGAAATAAATTCCAAGAAAATTTCTTTTGGTCGGGTTTTTTTTCAAGTGATGAGAACTTTTGAGCTGAGGTCATTTGCCTCCAGAAGGGTAGATACGTAAATATTCAATGTTGCTAAAAGCGTAGATATTGACATTCTAAAATTTGTTAAACTGAACAGAATGAGATGGGGTCATCTCATGAGAATGGAAAGAGATAGAGCTGCTTTGAGGGTTTTCAATGTAACCCCTTTGGACAGCGACCAAGGGGAAACCGAAGAAGAGAGATGGGTCTACTGTTAGACTCTGATTTTAATGTTATTAAGATCAAAAACTGGAGGTCCACGGCCGAGAGGAGAACAGCCTTGGTTGGATCTTTTAAAGAAGTTCAAGGCCCACAACGGGGTGTCGAACCAGTTATGATGAGTTAGGAGGGACACTTTCAAGGACTACATCTGGAAATAAATCTGCTTTTATTCAATTCAATGGAAAGAACTTTTTACGGTCTATGGATTTATTGTGTACATCAGAGTATTCAAACTACAAATTGCAAGGCCAATACCCGACCCTCGAGTACCATCAATCCGGCTTGTCCAATTTATTTTGATTATATTGTAAAATATGCAATGTACATGCTCTAAATATGCTACGTTTTGCAAATTGGAACTGTATACTTCGACAAACCAAACACAATTGACGTTTTTGACACAAGTGACAATTCTGACACAAGTAAATGCATAGTTTCCAATTCTGCCGCTTCCAAAAATATGGCGCTGTACTTTTACAGCGCAAGAGGGTATTTGCTGCAATGACATGTTTTTGGCACTTGCCTGTAAAATACTAACCGAAATTTAGAACTTGAGTTTATCCCCTGTACCCGTGCCATAGATACCACACTGCCGGATAGTACTAAATGAGTTGGCTGGGTCTTGGCCCTTAGGACTAAGTAGAGGAGTCAGTGTGGCCTTAGATTAGATGTTTGGAGACCCTTGTGGACATCTCCGGCACAGACCTGACACATTTGTCATGCATGTTTGTAAAATTTACAATGCACATTGCTCTAGATCTGCTACTCACTACAAATTAGCTCTGAATAAAGCTCAAATTAGCTACAAAACAACTTCGACTAACCAAGCAAAATTGAGCCTTTTACATAATTCTGCTGCTTTCCAGAAGATGTCACTGTACTACTATAGCTCAAGAAAGCATCTCATCACAATGGCATGTTGTTGGCCCTTGCTCGTGAATTCCAACCGAAATTTAGAATGGAATGGAGTCTAACCCACAGCACCTCTCGCCATATATATATTCACACTTTGGCTACTTCCGAAATTATCCAGCTGATGAACTAGCTATGTCTTGGCTCATGGGGGTTAGTGGAGGAATCAATGTCATCCTTAGGCTTAAATGTTTGGAGACATTTCCACAAATACTGGAGGGCTCGGCTCCATTTGTCATGTTTCAATCAAGCCAACCTATATTTCCAAAATCCAGCGTGTGCCGTTTATTAGCGCAGATCTGACCAAAATGATCATTTGCTGTGCATTTTCCAATAAAAGTATAAGAGCATCCCTAAATGAGTTTAATAACGCTAATTTAAATCCTCATTGGCTCATCAAAAAGTGAAATTCGTTCGACTGAAATAATACATAGATTCGCATATAATTCAATTGTTAAAACATAACAGTATTTGTGTTAGCCGCTGGACAGTCTCTCGGCGTCAAACTCCAAATCTAGAAGCTTCATGCAGTTATTTGACTTAGAACTATTATATTTCTCTGTAGTCTAAGCATTTTTGTCCATAGGAATAAAACAATTGACAGTATTTGCTGGTCCCCGTAGTTTGACGAGAGAAGCTTTCCAGATCCTCAATTATTTTCAGACATGAGTCAATATTATTTTCTATTCCAAGGAAATAGTTTTCATTCAATTGACAAAATTTGTCGATTTCAAAATTGGATAAAATTCAATAAGAATTTCCTTCTGTGTCCAAATAAAGGAATGTACGATAATCTTTTTCATAAAAAGAGTTCTGAAATTGGGTTTATCAACACTTAACTAAATAGAATATACTCATGGTTGAGCTTGAGTTTAAACTGATATTTCAGTGAGAGCCTCTAGTGTCGTGTCGGACTATTGATACGAGGCGCTTCACTCTCACTACACAATCGCCATAGAGTCTCCCTTGCGGAAAACCCGGAGGAGCAATAGCCACCAACGGATTAGAGCCTGATCTCTTCTGCACACGCTATCTGGTCACGTTACCACTAGGCTATAATTTGAGCACATTTAAATTTATTGATGATTCTTTTGGAATAAACAGAGAAAAATTGTCATTAATGATATAGAAAATTTGTACACTTTTTGTGTAAAGCATTAAAACTAAATCTTGTTCATTTCTCTCTAACTAAGGGTGGAGCAGTTGTGTGATAAATCTGTAAGAGCTCAATGGATTTTGCATTGGGTTTGGAGAAAGAGGTCATGAATCTCACCCACCATGGATACAATCATATTATTTTATTCATAATTGGAGTGCGATGATAGAAAATGGTGCTGAGCAGTAAGTCATTCATGGTTGCCTTTGGAGATGAGTCATTCATAGATTGCCTTTAAGAAATGCACGTACATAACTTGCACACTTTTGTGTGCTTAATTCACCTGGATAACACTGGGTTTGCTACACATCTGGCGATTTAGTGTTCTAGAAGCAAATTATCTTTAAGCCAAAAAGCTCCACACATTTGAAATTAATAACAACAGTTTCCGTTTTTGCATTTATGAAATATTGAAAACACACAATAATTGAATATTCATGGGTGGGGTCCAAATCATTATTAATATGATTATTTTACAAATATAATACACGACAAAATCTAATTATATTATACAATAAAAAATTAAAATACGAAAATGTTATATATATATATATATATATAGGAAAAGAATAACAATCATAAATATTATTAAGTATTCCAGAAAAAAAGAATGATACCAAAAATATTATACTACTAAATATTTTATGAAGATTGTGGGGAAAATATTGTTTAACACGTTGCCTTTAAAAAAAACGCATATAATGCGACATTTTGTGTGTTTAATTCACCCTTTTGTATGTGTTTAATTCACCGGATGACGCTGAATTTGCTACACATTTGCCGTTTTAATGTTGTAGTAGCAAATAATCTTTAAACCAAAAAACTCACACATTTGGGGAAATTAAAAATAACAATTTAGTTTACATTTATGAAATACTGGAAAACACAATAATTGAATATTCATAGGGGGTCAGATCATGATTAATATATTTATTTTACAAATATATTGTAAAGTCAAAATCCAATTATATTATACAACAAAAATTAAAAATACGAAGAATTTATATATATATATATATATATATATATATTACATATATATATATAAGTAAGTATTCGGGGAAGAATGACATCAAAATATTCTGCTACTGATATAAAGAAGACTGTAGTATTGTATCAATGCGTTACCTTTAAAAATACACGTAACATCCTGTGCGTTTAATTCACTTTTGTATTTTTAGTTTTTTTACTTACATAAAACTAGTGCTGAAACTATTTTTATCCAAGATAAATAAGCTTAACATGCTAAACTGATAGCAGCAGAAGAGGGATAAAAATATTACTTTTTAAAATCCAGTGATTCCATATTAAAATACCAAATTTTTGCATGAAACATACAGCTTCCTTATATATACATATTTTTTAGCAACCGACGCGTATAAACCATTTTTACAGTACTTTTTTATTTATTTATTTTTAAGCTAATGCAGCCATACATCCATCTTGTAACCTTGCACTCTGAATACCTCACATTTCGAGATAAATGCGACGTAAAGTTACATAGATGCTACATTCCGGACACTGCAGGCAAAGAAAGAAAATAAAATAGTCTAAGCCGCCTGTGGAGTGGCGTTGCATATCGAATCGCTCTAGAGCCGGGCAGGAAATGATTTATGCAACACATCTGGACTCTTTTGCATTTTTCGTGTAATAAGTTTTCTCATTTTAGGAATGGCGAAAAAGGGAATCGAATGGGTTTTCCTGAATCTCTATATTTAGGTAAAAAGAGGAATATAGGCTTAGGTAGGGATTTTATAAATCCATTTAAAAGCAGCGAGATATCCAGAGAAACAAGAACATTTTAAACAGCACTCATTTTAAATAATTCTAAGACACAGTAGTTGTTTTTGTTCAGTTTGTTTTTAAATTTTTTCCTAGCAGGAAGAATATATTTTATGTCTATGATTAAAATTCAAGAATAATTTAATAATAGGTTAGATTAATTCAATAAGACTCCAAGAACTTAATTTAATAGGATTCCAGGGTAATAAGATTCCAGAACAATTTACACTCATGTCCATAAATTAAGGATAATTCAGAATCACACAGAAATTGAACTCAGCAATACGTAACT
>BPLR01011939.1:0-11784 GCA_021605095.1 Caerostris extrusa | reverse complement strand
TGTCTGATTATTAAGTGAATCATTCCTTGACCAACTGCTAACCATTAAATGTATACGCTTGGTATCCGAGTAGGATGATTTACTTCCCGCTGCTGAGGATCTTATTTTTTAGCAGAGAAGGAGAGTGGAATAATAGGGGAAGGTATTGATATACTATTATTGATGGATTTACTATTTACATGAGGAGAAAACCCACAGCGTGGAGAACTTAAGGAATGATAAATTGACAAATGAAAATGATAAATTTATTTGCTTGTCAAATAGCCATTTCCACAAATAGAGTCACTTCTACAAATATATAGAAATAAATCCTTAATATTACAACAACAAAAGGAAAAGCATTTAACAAAATTAGATTTAAAAAAAAAATATTTTATAAATAAAAGGATTAAGTAAAATATTTTCCGGTATTCTAGAGCCACAGAATGTGGCGAAGTTATTACTGCAAGCATCCATCCATCCTTGACAGCAATAGCAGCTCACATACGACCTAGTATATTTTTTAATTGTCTGTGGATTGTAATGCCAGGTATTGCATTTCATGTTCAATTTAATGAAGAATTCCTCTGTATTCAATATTGGAAGCAATCAGATATTTTTCAAAATGTATTTCACTGAAAAGAATTTATTTTGTAAAGCTGCCAAAATCTAAACCAAGGTTCGTGTTGCGATATATAATTTCTAACAATCCTCAGGGGGCGTTGAGTAGCACCTTCGTATTCGGGAATATTCTTTTTACAGAAACAAACAACGAATATGATTTCAGGGAAGGAATTTCTTTCTTTTAATCTTCTTTCACTGCTCTTTATTTTATAACACATTTGAATGTAAGGTGCGTATTCATTTTGTCACTGCAAAATTACATTTAATTTACAAACTCATATTGTGCTAAGAAAATTCTTTCACCAAAAATAAATATTCTTCATTAAAATCATTACCGAAATTCAGAGTTTCAGAGAGTTATGAATAAGTCCCATTCTTTTAATGGATATATAATGATAATGAATTATCAATGGCTATTCAGTTGTGCAGATCTTTTACTAAACATTTTTGTGATTCCTCGCATTTCATTTGTGTTTGGCATGAAAGGCTTAATAAAGCGTGATAATATAATGATACATATTTCCGAAAGAATATTTAGAGGTACAGTAGCCGCATTAACATAAAATATGGTTCTCAAGATAATCTGACAGCTGATGACTTTGACCGCAAATTTTTCACGCGACAGGTGTTCGGGTAATAAATATGTTATTTTTATACTCATAATTGTTTTCAAACAGTTCTTCAAAAAATATATTGAACACACAGGCCCGGCGTAGATGATGGTATCCAGGCGTGAGAAGTTGGAAACTGAAATGGAGAAATCCGTTACGGAGTAACTGTGTGCTTTTACGTCAAACGAAAAAGGACGATTACATGTGTAACTGCCTGAAAGTCAGCAAAATAATATTAAAAATAATTAAAAAGAAAACAAGAGAATTATAAAATTTGATATCTCCGCGTTTTGAAAATACGAAAAAAAATCCATAAGGCCAGGTAAAAAACAAATGCCTAATAAACGACTTGGCGTAAATTAGATTCACTATGGAGTAAAGAAAGAATGGGAATTGATTGCCGTGTAGGAACTTTGTGAAGAGGTGACACTTACTAGAGGGTAGCTTGCTTCGCCGTTGTCTGGAGAGCAATGCAAGCCGACTTACTGTGTTTTCAGTTCAAAAAAGACGCATGAAGACCTGTAATTTCGTATTAGACTACTGCATTGAAGTGACTCGTTGTACATTTTCGACACGTCAATGAGGGGTTGAAAATTTCCCCAAACCCATCCATGATGAAGAGAATCGCAGATATGAAGTCTGTATCATCAACTGGAACAGGCTGGAATGTTGATCTGGGTTTGAATACCTAGTTACATCGTTTATTGCAGCTGCAAAAATGTAATTGAGCTGCTACTGACCTTGAACTAAACATTCTGTTTTTAGGAGCATGTTTACTTAAAGATATTCAAAGATTTGAAAATTAAGGGTATTCTTTTCATGAAGCTAAGTGACCTTGATTCTCACAGTTGATGCAGGATTTTAGATTAATCCAACAGTTGGGAATTCTTTGAAAAAAATAGGGTTCTGCGCCCTTGAGACCTTTTTTCTTACATTCGAACTTTCTACTTTCACGATGTAAATAGTTACACGAGCAGCACTATAAAATTTGTTCGTAGGCGTTCGATTGAAGTTTCCCACCTGTTCAAATAGATAAAATAATTTCCTTACTTCGAAAATTTTTAGTTAGTCCTTTTCCTTGTAATTCAGTGCCCTACCTGGATAAGTTGTTTGCTTCTGCCTTTTTAGCTGGACGAGCTTTTCCTGTTGTAAATCCCAACTGTTTGCTCTAATTCGTTGGTGAACGCATCCAGTGCCAATCCTTCAGTATTGCTTCTGTTGCCCTTGTAATTTAGGTTTGATCCTGAAGAATTCGATCTCCTTTTCACGTAAGAAGGTAATGGTGGTTTGGATTCGGTGCTAAGTGTCAGGGAGAACATGTCAGGTCAACACTTGAAAGTGACAAAGACAGTTGAAATGTTTCACAATAATTCTGTAGATTTCCTTTATGCTTTTATTCGGAGGCCCCAAGGCAGGATTCATCTTCGCTGGTGGTGCTGGAGTGGTTTGCTCTTCAGTGATCAGGTTTTCTTCGATAATTCCGAGAATTTGTTTTCCGAGGGGTTGATCGGGAATCATTGATGGCGACATTTTAGGTCTTTCAGCGAAGGTATTTTCTTGTTTTTCATCGGTGACAGAATTCTCACCAGTCAGTTCTTTTTCTGAAAAATTAGTTGCTGTTATTTTTGATGTAGTCTTCGGAGAGACAGGAAAATTCCATTTGCAAATCGTATTATATAGTATAAAATATATCCACCAGTTTGCTGTGTGGTTGCAACTCTAGATATTGTGCAATGCTTTGGACTCTTGCATTTCAGGGTCATTCATTCATTTCATTGTCAGGAGAACATGTCATATTGTGAACAGTTGAAATGTTTCAAAAATCAAGCATTTTTCTTTTTGGTGATAGCACACATCATCGTCAGCTAGATATGCGTACTTGATATGAAGATCAGGTGCAGTTTGCTGCTTGCTTTGAAGAGGCGGTGACGAGTTTGCTTTGCTAACTTCAGTGGAACATTTAACATGATAATTCTTACATGCGGACAGATGTAAAAAAATACCAGCAATAATAAGAAATAAATAGTTTTTAAAATCAAAACTAAAAGATCATGGAAAAGATTTAGGTTCAATAAGATATTTATTCAAAACAATTAAATAAAATTTGCATGTGTTAACTGAATATTAGAAAATTTTAAATAAAAAGTTTTATGTATTTTAAGGAATGTAAGAAAGCTCAGACTTAAATGTAAGGAAAAACAATTGCACTTCACTGCACAAGAATGAAAAAAAAAGGTACGACCACAGCACAACTGGTCATCCTAAAGATCTGGATTGCCTAAAAGCAGAGGTCCGGATAAAGAAACCAATTTGAAATGATTATAGCCATTTAAGATCACCAACTTGGTGCAGAGATGTGAAGAGATAAAAAAAAGGGTAACAGCATCTTTTCTACATTTTTATGCAAGTCTAATGCACAGAAATTGAAGTTCAGAAGGGGAATAATTTAAAAAGGTTGTTATAATGAAGCAAAATTTAACTATTGTTTTATAACGTATTCAAAAGATGGTGAATCTACAACCAATGCGAAAGATTAACCAGTTTTGGTAATTCTCAAAGAATCAGGAACGAGATCCAACATCAAGAATAAATTATTCAAACTCCAAAACAAAGAGGTGTCTAAAGATTAAATCCGCCTGTATATGATGTTCAGGACATAAAAAAATTTATTAAAGAGCATTATAGATAGTGAAAGAGTTTCATCACCGGCCACAGAACCGTACTTTCTTCAGTAATAGTGAAACTCGCAGAGGCTCATATAATATAGTGATATAGTGCATAGTGAAATGACATTTGTTGCCCATCTACTGAGAACAAAAGAAGAAAATTTGACATGCAGGTCGTTGAAAGGACGGCCACTGTACAGTTTAATTTAGAGGAAGGAAATTAAGTCATTACATACGTAATATCCCTTCTATGATTTGTCATCTCGAAAAGCGTCTTTTAATTTAGTGCATCAATTATATAGCTGCCATTAAAAAGATGAGGACACATTTAAAAACGGCCACAGCTGATCCATTAACCTTCTGACAAATGGAAGTAAAAGTAACAAAAATAATTTGACTTTCCCAAGTCTTTTCAAAAATAATAATTGTGAAATAAAAGAATTTCTTTTGGATTGTTTAAGTACCCTGAGCCCAATCACATACAAAAACTTATATGTAGTGAAATGAAAAGTTTAGTGAGAAGACATGTATTTAGCAATATTGCAGCTATTATGACAGACAAAGTTGCAACCGTAATGGCAGCCATTAAAATTTGAGGATAAAAACCCATAGCTTGATATACCTATTCATTCAATTAGTGCAAAAAGTTGAAAAGAAACTTTTTAAAGAAAAGATAAGAAAAGGAAAATGATGAGTTCATTGTTTGTTATCATACATTGAATTTAAACCAGCATTTTTCATTTTTTTTTTCACCAAAAATTTTCCTCTTACATTTGGCGCCATCTATTGGTAGAAACATGCAACTTAAATCTAAAAGAAACTAAAATTAATTAATTTAATTCAATTAATAAATTAATATTTTAAAAAACTATATTAATATCAAATATCATACACTGCAAGCTAAAAAAATGTATTTGAATTTGAGTGGAGGAATAAAAGGAATTTTATTAACGATTAAAATTTTGAACAAGATATCTATAGCGAGTATGTGAACTAATAATCGGAATTGAAAAAGTGTCAAAAGATCGTTTTTGACATTCATTTGCTACGACTAAAAAGTGTACCGACTATCTGTTTTATTAAATCATGACTACACTTCAAATGATTAATAACCAAAAATTCGTTTTTAAAATAACATGGCATTAAAATGAAACAGGCATATTTCCATGTATTTTCCATTATACCAATATTCAAAAATTGACTGTGTTATTACTTCGAAGTAGTATACTTCTTCGAAAACTTCACATTTTGAAAATCTTATAGTGACAAATGATGCACTCTCTCATATTTCTCTTTTATTCAACAAAGAGATCCGGTGCATTAATATTTTTTAATGAAAAGGTATCATAAATAACAAATTAAAATTTAGAATTTTTTTCGTGCCCTACATTTTGTCTCATATTTATTAAGATATTAACTACGGAAACCATTAACTTTGCGAAATATGTTTTAATTTACACACTGGACATATAAATACTCCTGAATGGCCACATAAATAAATTGAAATAACTAAAACCCTCTCTTCACGAATATGACTGTGATAACAGTTGGTTCCCTGCAAAATTCCCAGGAGACAATAACCGGCTTCCAGCAGAAAAAAAAAAGAAAACTAAAACCGGGCCATTTGCATACAAAAATGGCACTCATCAATAAATATTGCAAACAAACATTGACTACCATTGTAATTAACATTGTGTCTTACCAAATATATCATTTTGGGGACTTAGAGCGGGAAGTGCAAACAGCGTCGGATCTCTTATATGCAAATCTTTCTTCCCAAAACTTCCTGCACACAGTTTTTATCTTGGTAACAGCATTTGATGTTAAGAAGAAAGAGAAAAAAAGAGAAAATCAGAGTTAAATGCTTATAACTCTTCCGTAACTGCTGCTATTTAGCTACAAACAGGAATTTTTTTGTGGTGATTGTTAGATCTTATATAGCTTATATTTATGTGTGCTTTGTTTTAAAATGAATAAGTGTTTTTCTAATGCAGCTGTCTTGGAGGCCTTAATGCAAGCGCTAGACAGACGTTACTCAATTTGTATTACCCAGGGGACGAGTGTAACTTGTAGATATGCCACGGACACTGAGTAACAATGCTCCGACAACGCTCTACGATCCTATTAGACTGGGACCTACGGTTTAAAGTGGATTCCGAATCACTATAAACATCCATGGCACCTCCGGGATGTGAACCTGAAACCTGTGGTACCGAGCGCCAGAGCGCTAGCCACTCCGCCATTCAGGTCCAAAATGAAAATATTAAAAGAATAAAATAGCATAAATATCTATAATGGACCCAAATAATTACATCTTCAATTCTACTTAAATCTCTAAATAAATTATGTTAAAGAAACCTTTTAAATTTCCATCATTCGGCTGTCAATAAAATATATTTGCTTCTTCAATTTTAAAATGATGAATTATTTTGTTAAATTCCCGAAATTATTAAAAGTATAGCGTAGCTAGTTCTTTTTTGGGTTATTCGTAAAATATTTCAACCCAAAATGGCTACTACAAAACATAAAATTGATTGAGAGTGAAGAGCTTTTAATCATGAATGGACCTGGAAATATTTTTTTACAGTTGTAATAGATAAACCCGTGTGCCTATCTTCAATGAAGCTGTAGCAGTCTTCAAAGAATATAACATTTCCCGTCATTTCACATCTGAGCCTAAGAATTCTAATTACGTAGAAACATCCGAATATGAAAGAAAACAAAATGGCGGAAGTCTCTGTAAAAATTTATCAGGCCGACAAAATTTTTTCAAGAAGGTAAACAGTATTCAACATGCAAGTTACATTGTAGCATACAATATTGCTAAAAGTAATAAAGCTCTCAGCGATGGGGAGTTTGTTAAACAATGCATGCTCCAAGTTTGGGATGTTTTATGTCCGGACAAAAAAATAAATTTGAGAATGTAAGCTTTTCTCGAAAAACGGTGACTACTAGAATGGAAGCCAGCGATTAACTGGCGTGCATGCGTTCTTTAAAAGGAACTACAACTGGATGTGACATTTTTCGTGAATTTCAGGAAGGACTAACAAATAACTCCCTCCTTTCTGGAGATATTTCGGTTTCTCTGTCGCCTTGTTAACGTTTTTCTTTTTTTGCATTTTGTTATAGGATTTATCATCAGTGCTTATTCCTTTAATTTTTTAATACTTTTGCCTATGGGATGATTTTACTTTATTTTTTATTTTATTCTCCTTGTTTTTTATTTTTTTTTATTTAATTTTTTTTTTTTGCTCTTCTATTGTAACTTTGAATTTCTGTCTTGACTTTCTGTCTGATGTTAGAACTTTTATTACTTCTCAGATTTATTTAATTTTTCTAACAATTGGCAAAGGGCTGGGCCACAAATCACTGTTCACCATTCGCCAAGTGGAGGTGTGGTCGTTGCGCGACCAAGGCACTTCATCAAGTCACCAATAATTTTTTAAAACAATCTATTAAAATGTCATTTTGCAGCAAACACAATAATATTAAAAGATGATTATTATCGTTCTTTTATATGAAACAACAATTTTACAATTACATAAAAATTTTGGAGCATAAAGTTACGGGAATGGTTCAAAAAAAATATTAAATGTCAATTGAATGTACGAATTTTAAATAACATTTAAAAGCAATCTATACTTTCACTCACAATTCTTATTAATTTTATAATGTTTTCTATAAGTATCTCAACTTTTACGAGATTTTTCTGAATGTACACAAAAATGTGTGCATCTTTTGCCTTAAATATTCAACTTCATAAGGATTAAAAATACTAGTAATTCTATTGCACATAAATAACACATCTGCATTCGGTACATTTCCAATGTAAAATATCTTCTTAACGAACACAAAAAATGATTTAAAAAATGAAATTATCATCAATGTCAATTCGCAAAATTTAGGAACCAGTGACACTCATATTATAATATTTTTGCTAAATAAGGCCAAACTTATAAGACCTTCTTTTTTTTTTTAATTATAAAACCTATTTGTTTTATTTAAATTGTTTATTTATTTCGCAGCATGATTTGAAATAACAATGTAATTTTTTAACTTTAAAGTGTGTAATACGGCATGAAATATAAATATTGTTTTAAAGCTGAATTAAAAAAAAAAATTCAATACTAAGGGAAAAAAAAAAATTTCATTAAAATTATTTCCACTACTTGCAACATTAAAAGTATAGAACAATTTGCGAAAATTTGGGTGAACAAGAAAGACATTATTGCGTAAAAGGTTTACGAAACAGTAGGTTTTGCTGTTGATAGAGAACTTCCAAACATATGACAAAATATGCAATTATTTGAAATATTATTGTAGGTCTTTTATTTTGAATAACTTACATATTGCATTAAATATAGGGAAATTTATTTTTAAATTTCATGAAAGGGTTTAAATTTATTACATTTTTAACTTAAGATAGTGCAAAATGACATAGAAATCTAAAGATGTTTTGTCAATCTGCTAAATAAATTTGAAAGAGGAAAAAATATTTCAAATTAATTATATGCCAGCGTTACTTTTTTAATTTGACTATATTAAATTGTAATAATTTTATTTTCCAACAATTTACTAAAGCTGGGTTACGAAGAGAAATGTGATTACGATGAAGGTGTTAAAAAAGTAAAGTGCATATAGCCTTATGCTGATGATAAAAAATAATGCACACCTAACGCAAAATAAATCAATTTTATATCTTTTTGTTCTGCCTAGTTTTCTAATGGATAGCACAAATTAGAAATTTTAAAAACATTCTTTGCATAGTATTGTGTGATAAGTAAATCTGATTTTTTTAGCAAATCATTATGCAAAATTTCATAGATATCTAAAGATGATTTTTTCCGGCTGCTCTAAAACGTTTTCAATTATGACGAAAAATATGTCAGTCAAACTGTATGTCATCATTCTATATTTTAATTATTTCGCTAAACTAACTTGGAATATTTCTTTTTTTTTTGAAACAGTTTGCGAAATTTGTGGTGAACACCAGACATGCTATTTCGAAGAAGGTGAGAAAAGATGCAAGTGCAAGGAAGGTTACGCCGATGATAAAGGAACTTGTAAACGTAAGACAAAAAATACAATTATTTTACATGTTGTTTTAGTGCTTTGTTCTGGAATGATTTTAATAAAACTGTGAAAATTCGAAAAAATTAATTATACAAAAGTATCACGAAAATAAAATTTTCAAATTTTTGGAAAATTTTATATATGAAGTCTGCAGCATTCATGAATTGGAACAGGTTGAACTGCTGATCTGGGTTTGGATAGTTAAGACTGAATTGGATATTTGTTTTTAAGGGTACTTGAGCTGCTACTGGTCTTGAGAGGAGCATTTTGTTTTACGGAGCTTGTTGACTCGGTGAATGTTTTGCAGGAGGATTTGGAGTATCCGATCCAGGATGCTACGTGACCTTCATTCTTGCAGTTGATTCAGGATTTTAGATTAATCCAATCGCCTCAAAGCAAAGGCCCGGGTCACGAACCAAGTTGAAATAAGTATCGCCAGTTTGGTGAAGAGAAGTAAAAAAAAAAAAAAAAAAAAAAAAAAGGCATCAGCACCTTTCCAACATTTTTATGCAAGTTTAATGAGCAGAAATTGAAGTTCTGAAGGGGAATAATTTAAAAAAAAAATTAATAATAAAACAAAATATAACTATTATTTTATAACCTATTCAAAAGAAGGTGAATCTACAATCAATGTGCCAATTAACCAGTTTTGGTAATTCTCAAAGAATCAGGAACGAGATCCAACATCACGAACAAATTATTAAACTCTCCAAAACAAAGAGGTGTCTAAAGATTAAATCCGCTGTATATGATGTTCAGGACATAAAAAAATTTATTAAAAGGCATTATAGATAGTGAAAGAGTTTCATCACCGTCCACAGAACCGTACTTTCTTCAGTAATAGTGAATCTCGCAGAGGCTCATATAGTGATATGACATTTGTTGCCCATCTACTGAGAACAAAAGAAGAAAATTTGACATGCAGGTCGTTGAAAGGACAGCCACTGTACAGTTTAATTTAGAGGAAGGAAATTAAGTCATTACATACGTAATATCCCTTCTATGATTTGTCATCTCGAAAAGCGTCTTTTAATTTAGTGCATCAATTATATAGCTGCCATTAAAAAGATGAGGACACATTTAAAAACGGCCACAGCTGATCCATTAACCTTCTGACAAATGGAAGTAAAAGTAACAAAATAATTTGACTTTCCCAAGTCTTTTTCAAAAATAATAATTGTGAAATAAAAGAATTTCTTTTGGATTGTTTAAAGTACCCTGAGCCCAATCACATACAAAAACTTATATGTAGTGAAATGAAAAGTTTAGTGAGAAGACATGTATTTAGCAATATTGCAGCTATTATGACAGACAAAGTTGCAAAACCGTAATGGCAGCCATTAAAATTTGAGGATAAAAACCCATAGCTTGATATACCTATTCATTCAATTAGTGCAAAAAAAGTTGAAAAGAAACTTTTTAAAGAAAAGATAAGAAAAGGAAAATGATGAGTTCATTGTTTGTTATCATACATTGAATTTAAACCAGCATTTTTCATTTTTTTCACCAAAAATTTTCCTCTTACATTTGGCGCCCATCTATTGGTAGAAACATGCAACTTAAATCTAAAAGAAACTAAAATTAATTAATTTAATTCAATTAATAAATTAATATTTTAAAAAACTATATTAATATCAAATATCATACACTGCAAGCTAAAAAATGTATTTGAATTTGAGTGGAGGAATAAAAGGAATTTTATTAACGATTAAAATTTTGAACAAGATATCTATAGCGAGTATGTGAACTAATAATCGGAATTGAAAAAGTGTCAAAAGATCGTTTTTGACATTCATTTGCTACGACTAAAAAGTGTACCGACTATCTGTTTTATTAAATCATGACTACACTTCAAATGATTAATAACCAAAAATTCGTTTTTAAAATAACATGGCATTAAAATGAAACAGGCATATTTCCATGTATTTTCCATTATACCAATATTCAAAAATTGACTGTGTTATTACTTCGAAGTAGTATACTTCTTCGAAAACTTCACATTTTGAAAATCTTATAGTGACAAATGATGCACTCTCTCATATTTCTCTTTTATTCAACAAAGAGATCCGGTGCATTAATATTTTTTTAATGAAAAGGTATCATAAATAACAAATTAAAATTTAGAATTTTTTCGTGCCCTACATTTTGTCTCATATTTATTAAGATATTAACTACGGAAACCATTAACTTTGCGAAATATGTTTTAATTTACACACTGGACATATAAATACTCCTGAATGGCCACATAAATAAATTGAAATAACTAAAACCCTCTCTTCACGAATATGACTGTGATAACAGTTGGTTCCCTGCAAAATTCCCAGGAGACAATAACCGGCTTCCAGCAGAAAAAAAAAGGAAAACTAAAACCGGGCCATTTGCATACAAAAATGGCACTCATCAATAAATATTGCAAACAAACATTGACTACCATTGTAATTAACATTGTGTCTTACCAAATATATCATTTTGGGGACTTAGAGCGGGAAGTGCAAACAGCGTCGGATCTCTTATATGCAAATCTTTCTTCCCAAAACTTCCTGCACACAGTTTTTATCTTGGTAACAGCATTTGATGTTAAGAAGAAAGAGAAAAGAGAAAATCAGAGTTAAATGCTTATAACTCTTCCGTAACTGCTGCTATTTAGCTACAAACAGGAATTTTTTTGTGGTGATTGTTAGATCTTATATAGCTTATATTTATGTGTGCTTTGTTTTAAAATGAATAAGTGTTTTTCTAATGCAGCTGTCTTGGAGGCCTTAATGCAAGCGCTAGACAGACGTTACTCAATTTGTATTACCCAGGGGACGAGTGTAACTTGTAGATATGCC
>BPLR01011938.1:0-18556 GCA_021605095.1 Caerostris extrusa | reverse complement strand
TTATTGTGGTTTGAACTTTATAAATTTTAAATAAATCTCTTTGTACTGAGTTACTTAGTTTCAAAATATGATACATTTTAAGCAGCTCTTCTTTGCTTTATAAGTTTCATCAGAGTCCATTATAATTTCTAAATTAGTATTATTTTATTTTATCTATTTAGTTAAATTTTTTCCGTGCTGTTATAATGTTGGGAAATAAAGAAATTATTTTCTACAATCCAAAAACATATAATCCATTCTATTTATAAGTAGTCTTAATAATATGAAAGATAGAATATACATTAAGAGATAACATAAATCAGAAGTATGGTCAAATATAATAACCAGAGTAAAAAACAAAACTGCACTAAAAGGATAAAATCATTTAAATATAAAATAAATACTGGAGTCCATCGCTGAAGGCAAGAAGGGATTATATATATTATGATGAATCTTGGTAAGGTAGTGGCAGTCTTTTGGTTATCTCGTCTTCCTACTATGTATAATTGGTTAGTATTGGAATACTAGAATACTAATGCCCATTGAAAAGGATATATTATGGATGATGAAAAGCATAGTTGTCAATGACAAATAATAGAACTGTAGAGAAATGTATATTATGTTTTTATAAAAGCGTGTTTGAAAATTTAATTTTATTGATTACTTCAAAAGAAAAAAATTTGCACATAATCTGCAAAATTAAGATATGTTATCTTATATAATTTTAAATATATTTATAATGCTTTAGTCTTGTAAAAAATTATTTTGAAATCAATATAATCATGTATGTAGGTAAAATGCTTCTGTATGTTTTTTAGGATTTTTGTTTGAAATGCTATTCTTTTCATTCAATGCTTTTGTTTGATTGTGCATGATAATATAACATCATGTTATTTTCTGTTTTTTTTATTGTTCCTTTGATTTTTGATTATGTAGATGAAATGAAATAAAAAAAAATTTATTGAATTTCTACTTTTTTTTTTATAAATGCAATATCAAAAATAATAAAACCAAAATAAATTAATATTTTATTCAATTATTTTATTAGTTATGTCATTAAAATATCTATATTTTTGTGTGAGGTACATATATATAGTGTCCAGATTAGAAGACAAGGAAATCGCAACAGTGCATCTTCCTACTATGAAGCTTATAGAACTGGCTCTTTTTTACTACAAGCTTACAAGTAGGACAATTTATTCAAACTGGTAAATTACAAGGAATTTGTAACACCTGTAATATTACTTTTTCAAAGAAATCTGGATTACCCATTCATCACTCAACCCAAAATGAAGTAAAGTCTCATATTTGCCCTAAATGGGTTAGATCATTTACACCTGCTGGCAATTTCCGAAATCATATACTCTTACGTGAAAAATGATGCTCAAGCTGAAAAAGGAAACAGAATCACTCAAACCTTTAGTAATCCTATTTCACCATTTAAATGTGTGAAGTGCAATAGAACTTGCATTCAATATAGAAGTTTTATCAAACATTGTGTAAGCCATGAACAGAAATTTTCATGCAATATTTGTGATAAAAGTTTTAGAACAAAACAACTTTTGATTGGTCATATGTACTCGCTTAGCATTCAAACATGTGCAAATTGTATAAAAAATGTTTACAGTTCCTAAGGAATTTGAGAAAAAATTAAAAGAGCCAGAACTTTCATTTGAATCTTAAATTAAACTAAATCTAAATGATTCAGCAAAGGAAATAAAATGAAATATATTTACTGTTATTGTGAAACTGGTTTTATCAACCTAGCAGCACTTAAGAATCTTTCCTTACATGTTAAAAATAAAATCATGAATGGAAAACAAAAAATATTTTGTCCGAAAGTATAATTAATCTTTTGAAGACAATAAAAACATTATTTGGTGTTCATGAAAGAACGAAAAAATAATTTAATAAATTTCATATATTTTAGCTTATTCTTAGCTCATTTATCCCATTTTTCTTTTTATATTTTCTTCTCCATCGTATTTCAGTTTGTAAATACAATAAACTTAGATTTACTACATAGAAAATCTGGTTTATCCATTTTGTTTTGTTAAAAAGTATTTTTAAAGCCAAAGTTAATGGTTTGTGTTAGAATTATGAAATAAATTCAAATGATTGTTTTAAAAACGAAATGATATGCTATATATATATATATATATATTTTTTTTAAGAATTAATCAGAGTATTTTATATTAATGAAAATTATTTAAATTTAACTTTTATGCATATCATAATGATTTTGTTAATATATTAAGTGAAACTTATTCTTTCTGAATGCTAATGTTACACTAAATTTTAAGTATGGCTTATTTAATGAATATTGGTCAATTTAGTTTGATACAAGATAATGAAACATTTCAATGTTTTCTATATTGTGATCAATATCACTTAAAATTATTAATGTTATATAAGATTTTGAAAGTTATTTTATATATGATAATAATGCTTAGTTGGGAATAATTTGAAAGTTGTAATTGTATATTTAGCGATGAGTGCCTTCCACAGTATTATGAGCTTGAAATTATAAAGTATTTTTTTTTTCAAAACCTAAGATATTAAGCATTAAATTAAAGCTAATTGAATGTAGTTTACAAATTGTTAGATAATTTTGTAAATATAGTTTAGATAACTTATAAAATAAATAGAAATTTATGTAAAGGAGAGGGAAATAAAAGGTTTTGTATTTTGGGTGGACAAATGTAGTATTTAGATTTTGCCACATTTATATTAATAACAAATTTTCTGTATGTAATAGACAGAATATAAGGTCCCTTACCCAATATATGACACTTAAATAGGTTTTTGGCCTATAACAAAATGCATAGAATTTTTTTTAAAAAAGGCAGTAATATTCCCACAATTTTAAAATTCACATTTCTTCTGCCTATTAATAATGCCTAATTATTATCAAGAAAAATTGTTTTTGTTAATGACTAAATATATATTTATATCGTGTTTGCAGCCTAGTGGGTATTATGACGTAAGTTCTTCACATTAATGGATTTGAATGAGTGTGTGCAAGATCAGAAAAAATTATTAAAATTAGTAGTATTTGACAATAATAATTTATAGATAATATAGTGTCAGTAATCGGACAAGATATAAAAATTCTATGTTAAATCTTCCTTATATAAAAAGTTAAAATTTTTGATTTGATATTTATTATTTAAATATGTGATAGTGTTTGCATTTTTTATTTACTAGATTAAAAGTAAATTCTTTTAAAATTTAATATTTTTATAAAATAATATCCTTAAATATCTTTTTTGTTTACAATTATTTATAGAATTGCATATCTAAATTTGGCGAAGTCCAGTTGATGCATAAATATATCAGTAACAAATACCAAAGGTTCTTCTATTCGAAGACAAATTAAATTTGGATTCATTAAGATATAAATTATTTAATACAAATCGAAATGAGGGAAATAAAATTTATAAATATTCAAAGATTTTTGCATAAGAACAAAAAGAAGGGAAGCTCAAAACACAGAGAAAAAAAAAAAAACTAGTGAAATTAAATCTTTCTAAAATCTCTCCGTAGGTGTTATAATCAATCTTTTAGAAAAGCAGAATAGAGAATTAGTAATGCCTTGTTAAAATCATCAATTAAAATTGTTTGTCAATATGAATTCAGTATCCAGTAGTTTTTGCATATGTGTCCTATATCATTATATACATATATATTTAATAGCCTTTTCAAATCTTTAAATAATGATACAAAGTCTTCATACGCTTTCCAATAAATTCCTTTTGTTTCTGCTTCTTCTCAAATAAGTAGAGATTTGAAAAATGGGTTGCAGTTCTGTTTGATGAACATTTGTCGACAAGTGCAACAATGGATTGAATCATAAATGCATGTTAATAGCTGGAGACAGATTTAATTATTTAAAAAAGTACAGTCTGTGGAGATTTATTGATTTATCGTATGATTCTTTACTTGATTATGCATAAAGGATTTTCCTTCCCCTCTTCATATTAACATTGACTGAATGGTAAAAAAACTGCTAAAAAATTTTATTTTTATTATCATATGTTCGTTTTAATTTTTATGTACGTCATAATGACTATTACACATTTATGGCATTAAAATACTTTAAAAGTTCCAGCATTCTAAATTACTGTTTTTAGTAAAAATCATATAGCATAAGTTGTTAGAATTTTGGAAGCACATTTTTGAAATGATTAAAAAATTATGATTTTTTTCTCGTGTCTACATAATAAATATATCATTAATAATTAAATGTTCCATATTGGAACCTATCATTCCAGCACCACATTAAAAATTTGTAAACATATACTTCAATCATATAATTTGTTTATAAATATTTTTTACCTAAAAGATAATTTTTATCCTATAAGAATTTTTAAAAGAGATAAAAAGTGAAACTTGTCTGTCATATGTCCGGGACTCTGGCAATTTATTTTTAAGAAATATAAATGCATTCCAACACAAAAATTAGCCCATTATCCTGTGCATGTGTAAACATGTAAATGTCATATCCACAACATGCTTGATACTGTGGAAGCACTCCAGAATGTGTTTGTTGTAAAAGTTATGAATATGTACAATTTTTTTTTATCAACTATTCTGGGTTTTTCATTAGTATTATGCTATATTGTTATGTGATTTTCTTTCTGAAGTGTAATTCACAGACTGTGAGAATGAAATATGCATTTTAAAATGAATATTTTAATTTTGTTTTAATATTTTAAAATGTAACATTTAAAAACTCAACATTTTTTCTGATAAATGGATTCTAAAAGAAGAATCTATTTTAAATTAGTTTATATAGTTGAAACATATAATAGGTTAGTGATTTATAGAAAAATTTACTCACAATATTTTATTTTTAATATGTTCAATAATTTACAGCAATTTAATTTTGAACTGCATTGTTTCATTTAAATAAATTTATTATTTCAGATTCATTTTGTTTATATTTAAAAAAAAAAGCTTCTTATTTTGTGTTTTGTATATTTTTAAAAATTTAATTTATAAGTACACAAAGAATTTTCTTCTCTGCAGGATTTTTTTTTTTTTTTTTTTTTTTTTTTTTTTTTGTTAGGCTACTTGTAAACTATTTTATATACAATTTTCTTGTTAACCTAGAATCCTATCTTGATTGAATGTAATTTATCCTATGTATATCTAGTTAGAAAAGAGTGTATATCTTCAAATAGAATTCTTTTGTTAGAAAAGCATTTTAATGAATTGTACTTTGTAAATAGTTTATTTGTATAAAAAAGTACAAAATAATAAGAACAAAATTCATCAACTGATTATTGTTATTTAATTTGCTATTTTATTTACACGTATATGTGCCTTATTATAATGTAGCCGTAAGTAATGTGTATTTCAATAGAAAACTTAATAAAGTATCAATGTATATTTTTTGACTGGTTTAAACTTGCAGTTGTAGTTAAATTTCTAGTTGAATTTGATGTCAGAAAATTAGAAATTAAGAAGATTCTATGCAATAAATATTTGTAGTGCCATATTACACAGGTATATCATTATTATTTTATAAACGAAAAAAAAAAAGTTAAAATTTATTGTTGCTTTAATTACAAATGAGCTAAATATATGTTAAAAGTGGCCTGAAATCTCTTGTATAGAATAGATTGCACCATATTTAAACTTATTACAATCTTGAATGAATGATTTTGAAAAATTTCGTATCATTACAGACCAAACATGATTCATAAAATTATAAAAATAAAAAATTTATAAAAAATAAATTAATGAGGTATTATTTGAGAATGGGGTTGGGGACAAAAACCATATGATGTATTTATATGTATTTAAAACCATATGATCTTTGTAGCTGCAGTGTACTATACCTAAAAACATTTTGCATCAATCAACTGAGAATTTAATAATTGATTTTATTATAATCAATAAAGTGTATTGTTAAAATATACTTATAAAAACCAATTATTTGATAACTAAAAAAACAGTTAAGAAATATTTGCAATAATGAATTTTTCATTTTCAAAAATGTAAAACTAATTTTAGTTAAAATTAAGTTACCCAAAAGAGTTTTTATTTTAATAACAGTAATTCATAACACTGTAGATTATATAAGGATTTTAATCTATATGAAAAGGCTTAAATTAGTGAGGAAAATGTGGTATGAAATGACTGAAAATGGTTTTTATAAATAAGTGGTGAATTTCGTTTTAATTTTTTGGTCTTAACGAGGAGGTATTTTCAGTGACAAATAGCAGTACAGGGTGAATCAAATATCATGAAATATTTTTTTAATAAATCAGAATCCAGCATTTTTTGGGGGTGTACATCCCTAATAAAAACTAGTTTAACTCTTCAAACTGCACAGGCGTCAAGTTTGACAATACAAGAGATAGAGCATGAGTGACTAATCAATTGCTCAGTACCGAATATACTTAAGAGGAACTGCCTTTTAAAGATGCTGCAACATACAGAGATTGAATGAGCCTGAATGTTGCAATTTCCGAGTAGATTGGCATAAAGAGTACCACCCTGAAGTCTAGCAACGGACAGATTTATATTATTTTGTAATGTGCGCTTTTTCCCATGCATTCTTTTTTAAATCCATTTTTATTTCTTAAATCATGGTTATTTGTCAATAAGGCATATATAACATCTTGTATGATTATATATGCCTTATATACCTTAAGTGCCAGCTAACAGTAGGCATTTTTAAACAAAAAAAGTCCGGAATTAATTGTAGAACTCAAGACCCATCGTTGTACTTTAGGAAGCATGGATTTTGCTTTAAAACGCATCCTCGTACGATTATTTCATTTTTCAATTCCTTCTATTAGCTCACACTCTCTATATATATATCTTGTTCAAATTTTCAATCGTTCATAAAATACTTCTTATTCATCCACTCAAGTTCAAATACATTTTTTAACTTGTAGTGGATAACACTGGATGTTAATACAGTTTTTTCAAATATTAATTCTGTAATTAAATTTAATTAATTAATTATATTTTTTTAGATTTAAGTTGCATATATCTACCGATAGATGGTGCTAGATAAACTTTTAAAAAATGAATGAAAATTGTTTATAAAGGACTTTCTGCAATAGAGTGAAAAAAAGTAGGAATTGACTTTAATTTTTTTTTTTTATATATTACTCGTTTACAATTTAAAAAAAATTTAGTAACTTTTGGTTTATTTTGTATAGCGTCAGTGTAAACTGACTAGAAGAAGAAATAATAATTAAAGAATGACGAATATATGTTATTTTGAAAGATATAAGCTGTTTTAAAGTTTATTCTTTTAGTTCTGGATTAAATTATTAATTAAAATTTTTTGCTTTATTATTTCATATTATATTTGCGTACTTTAAAAAATCTGGAAACTGAACATTTGTTTACTTGTTGATGAACTTAAATAAAGCGTTTTGAAAGAATGTATATTTGCTATAAGAAGAATGAAATAATAAATGCAGTACAATTTGATTCGTAGGACGAACCCAAAGTATGAAATATCTTGAAATTATTTATTCACGTGTTTTCAATATCTGATATAGCAAACTTCTGGAAATTTCGAAAAATTATTGTATTATGAGTCAATCCGCATTATATCTTATAATTTTTTTTTTTTGTTTGTTTTCTCCATTATTATTATTCTCACTTACTTTTATGTGTAATGGAAGGTTATATTGTGACATCACGAGATAATTTCTGCGTTTTTAGAGGTTGGCGGAAATTTTGTTATACTTTGGTGATTCTTAAAGCAAATATTTTATTACCGTCTTGCATCGGAAGTCAGGCTACCCGGTGGGATTTTCCGAGTTTTCTTCCATACGACACGCAAGTACGTAGTATTGATCCCTAAACAGCCCTCCAGGAAGGCATTGGCATACCCCATCACCCGTTGTTGTCCTTTTTGAGGTCCACATGAGATCCATTCTCAGTTTTCTAACTGGTTAAGGTTACACAGCCCTACGTACAGGGGTGAGTAGTGGAGAAATATATATATATTTTTCTTTCTAATGCAACTGGCAAACACTTAGACAGCTTGGTATGGATGCCTTAAGGCAAGCCTGCACAGACGTTACTCACTTTGCATTACCCAGGGGCGCGTGTAACTTGAAGATAAGCCACGGACGCGGAGTAACAATGCCCCCGCAACGCTCTACGATCATATTAGAACTGGACCTACGGTTTTAAGTGGATTCCGAACCACTACAAACACCCAGGGCGCCGCCGGGACTCGAACCCGAAACCTGTGGTACAGAGCGCCAGCCATTCAGGCCCAGTGGAGAAATATATTTAAATATATAATACTAAGCACATAATAAGGTACTACAATTTTACTGTTGACATTTTTTTCTAAAATTTGTCACGATAGATTTAAATCAATGTTTTGTTTTTGAAATCATTAAAAATGTTCAACTTTGAGACGGTTTTTGAAGGAGAGAAGAATTATTATTTTTATTTTTTTTTTAGTTAGAAGTGTATATCAACTACTAGTTTAAATTAAATGTAACTTAACGTTTGAAAATTGCAAATGTTACTTTCTACTAGGTCGCAAAAGTCTAAATTTTTTAAAAAAAAAAAATGTTAAATTAATATTTAAGTAGCTTTAAAGGATTAATTACTAAATATAAATTATCAAATTAAGTAACTCTGAAGGACATTAGATAAAGATATTCTGAAAATTACACACTGGTTTTACTTAGATATAGGTATAAATCTTTAGTTAGACTTTTTTTGAGTAGTTCAAAAGATGCAATCTCTAAACTATACAAAAATTATATCTAAGGTATCATTTATTAATAAACTATTAATTATCTAATGTAGTAAGTAATAATACCATATTAATTATTACACTACAAACACAACCACATACATACATTACCTTATTATTCATGTCTCTTAAAATGCAGACATATGCTAACAAACCATGACAACTTAAACAACATGTCAACTAAAATAAAATTAAAAGTAGAAAACAGATGGCTTTTTTTTTCCTTCTAATTAAGGCATTTTTTTTTCTTGTTTTGTAATGAATGAATACCTCCAAAACAGTTTTCATAATACCAACGTATAAGATGGGTATTACAATAATAAAGGGCATTGTTATTAAAACTTTCTGTCAAAAATTGTTTTAATATTGAAGATCTTTTCCTTTTCACTTAATTTTATTTGTTTTAAAAAAATTCTATAATTTTCCTCGTATAAATAAATCGTTAACAATTATATCTTTTTCTCTTTATCTTTCAAAACACCACAGTACACATTCCGGTTTTTCAATGTTATGAAATTACGCATCTATAAATAAACAATTGAAAAACTTTCAATAGATGTCGCCACAAGCAATTGATAAAGAGTATCATTTTTAAATAAGAATGTAATTTATTTCCTTAACATGATAGAATGAAATAATTTCGGATATTTAAATCCTATTATTAGTGTTGGAATCTTATGATCTTGATTATTCAAATGCAATTATTGAAAGTTTACTTTAAATTCAAGCTTATAATTGATTATTCTAATTTAATTTTTATTTTTATTATAATAATAAGAAACAAACCAAGTCTTTAAAAAATAAGTGTGTGCCAATTAAATTTTGATGTACTCAAAGTAAAAAGATATTAATGTTAAATAAAATTGTTAGTTAAAAATAATTTTATAATATAAAAAAAGTTACTTCATTAACGTAATCTAACAAGAATTTAAAGTCAACGTGGTTTATTTCAGATGAGAATCATAATCAGTAGAAATGTGACTAGTAAAATCGAAAATTTAGAAGCTATTGTTTCTAAACTTTATTTTGATTTGATGTAAATTTTATGTTAATTGTTCTTAACATTTCAATGGACTTTTAAAAAGTATGTTTAATTAATATTTTAAAAATGTTATATACTTTGTTTATTTTATTTATTGTGTTTCATTGAATCCTGCGTAAATAATTACATGAATAGCAGTCATTGATTTCTGGTAAAACTTTCAAGGCCAAATTTCCCCTCTCCTCATTTACATATCGTACTGGAGAAAGGTCAGAGATTTTCCACAGTTGTTCTGATTTCTGATTGTTAATATGAGATGCTTACTCAGACGGACACAGACGCCATCGAATCTCCTCGTTTCTGAAATCATTGAATGTTTTTTTTTTTTTTTCCTAATGCAGCTGGCAAGACAGGCCGTGATCTTTTATGCCATAAGGGCTGCACCGACGTTACTCACGTTGCACTACCCAGGGGGCGCGTGTAACTTGAAGATAAGCCACGGACGCGGAGTAACAATGCCCCGCAACGCTCTACAATCCTATTAGGACCAGGATCTACAGTTTAAAGTGGATTCGAACCACTACAAACACCCATGGCACCGCCGGGATTCGAACCCGATACCTGTGGTACCGAGCGCTAGCCACTCGGCCATCAGGCCCCATCTTTGGATGTAACCCCCATTAAAATCGGACCTGAGCCTTCTTACATGCTATACAACCAAACGGCGAGACTTCATATATATATAAAGGAGCCTGATAGCCGAGTGACTGGCGCTCGGTGCCTCAGACTTTCGGGTTCGAGTCCCGCCTGTGTCATGGATGTTTGGAGTAGTTCGTAATCCACTTTAAACTGTAAATCCCGGTCTAATATGACTGTAGAGCGTTGAGCTGACAACCCTACCCCGTAAAAAGAAAACATTTCACGTTTTTGAATCTGCCAGTAGGCAGACGGTCTTGGCCCACGATATAGCTGTTGCGCCAGAGGAAGAATATATATAAAGAGAGGAAGAGCATACATACATATATTATAAGTATTTATTGAAACCTTACATTAAATACATATTTTTATTTTGTAGGAAAGTCTCTGTTATAAAATTAAATTATGTGTCAATAATTTATTTTAATAAAAATTAAAAAGTATTTTGAAAAAAAAAAAAAATGTAAAAATTCCAAATAATGATGGGGAATATGATTTTCGGAACGGGAGTGCTTGGCTCGAAATCTGGCAGATGCGGTTCAGTTTCAGGGTAATCAGGAGTAAGATAAATTCATGGGCCAGAAAGTACTTCGTTTTGATTCACGAAGAGGAGTTTGAGCTCTCCAGAACATCTTTTTTCAATTCCTTCTATTAGCTCACACTCTCCCTATATATATCTTGTTCAAATTTTCAATCGTTTCGTTAATAAAATATTTATTATTCATCCAATCAAGTTTAAAAAAATATATTTGATCTTGTAGTGGATGACACTTGATATTAATACAGTTTTTTCAAATATTAATTCATTAATTATATATAATTAATTAATTTTAGTTTTTTTTCGAATTAATTTTTTTCGCTCTATTCCTACTTTTTCTTCACTCTAAAGTCCTTTACAAATAATTTTCATTAATTTTTTTTTAAGTTTATCTGGCGCCATCTATTGGTAGATATACGCAACTTACATCTAAAAAAACTAAAATGAATTAATTTAATTATTGAATTAATATTTGATAAAACTGTATTAACATCAAGTGTCATCCACTACAAGTTAAAAAAAATGTATTTGAATTTGAGTGGATGAATAAAAATATTTTATGAACGATTGAAAATTTGAACAAGATATATATAGGAAGAGTGTGAGCTAATAGAAGGAACCGAATAAAGCAAATCCAGGAATTCTCAATATTTTTCTTTCGACTTTAATCTGCTGACGTTTATTTTTAAGAATATAATAATATTAATTTGGAAAATTAGTTAGAAATTAATACTGTAAATTTTCTGCCTTATTTATTTATTTACTTTTTTTTTACAATAATATAGCTGGGACCAGTTTATATTTTATGGCTGGTGACATCTGGTGGAGCGAATATTTAATGTATTTCCAATTAAATATTCGCGCCAATAAGGTTAAGGTAAAAATAAGGTTTTTATTTAATTAAATAATAATTAATAAAAAAAATATCTCGTAATTTTAAGCCACGATTTTTTGGAATAAATAATAAATTCAGAGAAAAAAAAATGACATTTTAAGTGTTTCAGTTGTTATGCTATGTATATAACGTGAATCCATTTTTATCTAAACAAATATACACATACAATCAAGATAAACTCAATTTTCTTCGTGATTGCAATGTAGATATTAAACGGATCGGAAATGAATTAATTGCAGAAATAGAAAAGATAATTGCTTAAAATAATATTCTTATAGTTTATCTTGTACTTTGTCTTAAATAATACATTTCTTAATAAAGAATACATTTTTTTAATTAATAAGACTTAAGCTATAAGAAATGTCTTAAATAATATATTTCTTATGGGTTATATCTTATTAAGTAAAATAAACATCTAAGCTTTTAGTTTTTTTTTTTTTTCAAATATAAGAAACATAACTTTTTCGTAATCTGAAATCTTTTTAAACAAAATTCTATATAATTTATTCGTTTTACAGTGCTGGCTGTTTCAATTTCTGTCTAGATTTTTTTTTCCCAGTTGATAATGAAATTTTTCTGCTTAAATATAAAAGAATCTAAATGATCCGCAATTGTTTTTATTAACATAAGGAACATAGTATTTATAAAGTATTTTACAATGTAGTCACTTTTAAATTGACGGTAAAGAAGTTATAATAATATTTAAAAAACGTATTGCAAAATATTCATCGTGTTAAATTAAATCTATCTCAATGGTTAAATATATTGAAAGAATTCAAAGACATTTATATCATTAAGTCATTATTTCGAGAACCTAAATATCTTAATTGCAACGATTCTAGATCTATTAACAAGATTGATACTTTTATTAAACTTGCTTGGAATATATTCATAAAGAAGCTAAAAAAAAAATTATTTATTCTTTACAGAATTTTAATTTCTTCAATTCTTAAAAAATGTTTCCGAATGAACGGGAAGTTAATTATCCAACCTGGCATCAACGCAGAATCATTTGAAATCTATTTAATTCTGAATTTCGATTTATAATGAGAAAAAAAAAAAAACAACTTTTTTTGTCTACACTAGTTTTAACTAGCTTTTTTTGTCACACTATTTAATCAACAAATTAATTAATTAAAATTCAACTATTTAAGTGTATTAATAAACTCTAAATAATGCTTTTGTTATTATTCGTATTTCTAAAGGAAATACTTAGAAAGAAAAAAAAAACATAAGAAGATTATTCTTTCAAGAGAGAAGTTTTAGCAAGAAGTTATGCAATAGAAATAATAAATTTTTGCAATCACTGGCTTTCTACTAATTTTTATTAATTTAAAAACTGAATACAAAAATCTAAGATGAATAAAATGCAATTTTGTATTATTTTCATGTTTGTTTTCCCCATTTTTCAAGGAAGGGAAAACATATTTACATTTCCTGTTTGTATTTTGAAAGTGACCGCTTAAAAGAATACAAACACGCATCAATAACAAAAAAATTTTTAATTAAAATAGCTTATTAAAAATATTACCATAATTATCCATAATAGAAATTCCACCAAATCTTAATAAAATGCTCATAATTTTCGAAACATGTATATATATGGAAAATATATACATGGAAAATACATAACATGGAAAATATATAAATGTGTGATTGCTCCTTTCATATATCTGGCAGCACCTACTGCAATACATCAACAGCGCCCCCATTATACAAACTGACTTTCCTTAGTAGTGGACAAGGACAATTCTGGAGAAATTGAATGTAACGCCTCTTTTTTTTTTTTTTTTTTTTTTTTCTTTTTCTAAATTAAATTTTTATGCTTGCTGGCATTTAACTTAAAATTTAATAAATAATTGTTGCATAACTTAGTCCCTTCATAATTAACTCTATTTTCCCCCCTTTCACACTGGCGTATTACGTCCAGAATAGACCTTGGCCACTACTGAGGAAGTTCAGTCTGTATAAAGAGGACGCTGTTGTAGGTATTTCTAGATGTATGAAAGGAGAGGTTGCACATGTACACAATATATACACTTAAAAATAATATATATCAAATTTAAGAAAGGCAATATACTAATTGTATAGCATATATTTTCTGAGATATATCACCCAGTTAAATAAGGATACTTTGTTAATGTGAGATATATAAGTTTTTTTAAATATGTATTTATTTATAAAAACAGAAAAAAAGTATACATTTTTTCAATAAGCTAAAAAAATAGAAGTCATAATAACTAAAATAGTTATTATTATATCCAAAACGTCAAATATATTTTTAAAAAATATCACATAGCTTGATTAATATATGATTTTTTTATCTTTAAATATAATCGTCATTTTGAATGCATTAATAAAATTTATCAAATAATATAACAAAAGTCCTAGTTACGTCGATTTTCGGATTCGTCTGCGAAGGTAATTTTTTTTTTTCCATAACATATTATATTATAAAATAAACATAATTTCGAAATGACAATTAATTTCTTCATATTTCCTTCAGAATCTTCTTTTTTTTTTAAATATATATATTTATGAAAATAAAAATAAAAATTAAAACCTCGTCCTATTTTTCTGACAAAAATAGAAGTCAACCTTCAATTTCATTGCCAACTTGAAGCCAACATTTTTTTGCATAACTAGGTATCAGATGATTGAAAATTTTCTTAAGGCAATTTATATTTGATGCAAATTGTCTTTTTATAGGTGTAGAAATCTCTTGAATCTTCTGTCCCTTCTCTTCCTAAGCCAGATCTCTTCTCTCCTCCGAATGGCATGTGCAGATTTCTCACCAGCCAGCAGTTACACCAAACAGTGCCGACCTGGAAGACAATTTTTTATTTCATAATGTTTACATGTGACAAAATTTTCCCTTATTCAATTCCTACTATTAGTTCACACTCTCCCTATATATATATCTTGTTCAAATTTTCAATCGTTAATAAAATACTTTTATCCATCCACTCAAGTTCAAATACATTTTTTAACTTGTAGTGGATGACATTTAATGTTAATAGAGTTTTTCAAATATTAATTCATTAATTAAATTTAACTAATTAATTTCAGTTTTTTAGATTTAAGTTGCATGTATCTAATAATAGATGGCTCGAGATGTAAGAGGAAAATTTCAACTTTATTTGTAAAGGACTTTTCTGCAATATAGTGAAAAAAAGTAGGAATTGACTTAAATTTTTTTTATATTACTTGTTTAAGATGTGGGAAAAGACTTAAACAGGTCCTCATTTCATTGACTATGAATGACATTTTAACGGCCGATTATTTTTTGCAAAATAACGTTAAATATTTTTTAACACTAAATTAAAAACTCTGCTATGATGTTTCATTTAAAGGTGAGAATGATTTGAAAAAGGAATATAACAGTATTTTCTCCTTTTTCAGGGGGTACAATGATAAGCTTGGGAAATATAGCAAACCTATACCAGTTTTAAAAATATCAAAGTGTTTGTATCAGCAAAGATTTTTCATGGTTTATTCATCTACATTTATAATCAATTTATTCATTTTTTTTTAATTTTTGCAAACTCAAATATAATTACATTTATTGAAATAATCTTAAACGTTGTAATAACATTTTATCTACTCAAAGTTAATTTCAAGGATTACATCATTACATTTGTTGTTGTTTCTTATCTCACTTGGTCGACAGCAACATCTAGACCAAGTCCATGAACCCGTGTCTTAAAACGACGAGTCATGATAAAGGGTAAAATAATACAGTTTCTTTTTGTCCTTGACCTTGTGGCACAAAGACATGGGACACCCAAAGGGAGAAGTCTGATTTTAACCCACCCGGTTATATCACTCGGGTACTGGATACCCTTTTTAGTCGCCTTTTAATACATGCTCGGGCTATAGTGGGGCTGGCAACTGGCAACTGGCGTACCGATTACGGAGTACCAACAGGGGGAAATACCCCAAAACCTCCTCATCTTAATTAATAGATATGCTTTGAATTATAAAAGGCTGCTTAATTATTGTTAGTAAAAAATTAAAGATTAAAGTTTCTAAAATTATTGTATGGTACTCAAAAAAAAAAAAAAAAAAAAATACTATTTAAAAAGTAAGATAAAAAATAAAAGAATTTAAAAGTTAAGTTTTAAATTCGGTACAATTAGGGACCAGTTGTCGATGCCATAGACTATTGTAAAAACGTAAACAACCCCCCCGTTACCCGTTGCTTACTTGATCACTGATTGGAGAATTATGCTGAAACGTGGGAGCCAATAGGAGCATCTGAAAGGTAAAAAATGTAAACAAAGTCCCCACAAAAAAAGGCCCATCACAGAACCTGTGATTATTTATTTGATTTTCATTTTATATTTTTTATTTGGTTTTCATTTATAGTTTTTGTTTGATTTTTCATTTTTATAATTTTTATTTTTATTTTTATAATTTTTATATCTATCCTTTTATTTTCCTAACAAAAAAAAGGGGTAAAAAAAGCGAACGAAAAATAAAAACCTAACTTAATTACTAGTCGGAAAGTGGGGGATTCTATAGTGGGGCTATTCTAACCCGGACATAGACAAGACAGTATTACACGTTATCTGCTTTAAGCATTCCTCCGTAGTTGTCAATTCAAATGCAGCTCTATCTCTGGCTTTCTCATTTTTGGAGATAACACAAATAGTTGATTTCCCCAGAGCTAAATAAGAAGTGTAAACGGAATAATTTCAACACAACTCTGGAAAAACTATACGAAATAAAAATTCTTACCTCTAATTGTGGTGAAATGGTATGGATTTTCTGAAGGTCAGTTGACCAGATGGTTGCACTCAGTCCATAACTGACCTTATTTGCTCTCTCTATCACTTCTTGGATGTCATCAAAAGGTGTCAGGCAGGTGACAGGCCCAAAGATCTCCTCCTGCATGCACCTACTGTTGTCTGGCAGGTCAGTCAGCACTACAGGTCCAATAAAATAACCCTGAAATATATATACACTATTCCGTTTAGCTAAATTTTCATTGACTGCCAATAAACTACAACCTTTATTTTTTTTCCTAGAACAGTGGTTCAAAAATGTTTTTAGAATTTCTTTTTTGGCGGTTTTTTTTAAGAATTTGTTTAAGGACTCGTGCATTTGAAATTCAATTAACATACTGGAACTTTTAATTTTGACAAACAATATGTATAAAAAGTCATAAATAAAACTTAACATAAAACAACAATAAAAAAAAAAAATTTTAAATGGTAAATTACAGTCTTAAACATCAATTTAACTGTTAAACCGATAATACTATATAAAATATATTAATTAATTAAATTTGATTAAATAAGCCTATTAATTAACATAATAAACATCAAAATAAAACCAGCATTATTTAGAAAAGAAAACCTCACCAAGAAAAAAAGGCATTGAAACAATCGAAAATATCCCTAAATTTCAACAAAAGGGATCTATTCATAATCCATTAGAGATCCACTGTTCTAGAAAATAGTATTTTATTTCAATTGACATTGAAAATAGTTCCTTCATCTCTACGTTTGCTGTTATTGTTGTTCATTGATGGTTTCTCGCGTTCGAACTATGTACAGTTTAAACATCCTACAGCTGGTAAAGAAAGGAAAGCATTATCGTCAAGGAAATTCTTTAGTTAACCACTACAGCATTTACGTGTTGTTTTGGATAAAAACTATGTCAACTGGAAACTATGTCAGACAGCATGTGGAGACACGCTACCACAATTGTCATCGTGTCTCCTCCGTTTGTAAAGTAGCAATTACCATTATGTTGTCTAACATTATTAGATGTAGTGAAAAATAAACAAATACCTAATATCGAAAAAAAGGCTATAATATTTAAAAAGGATGTTGATTTATTTAAAATTAAGCAGCAGGGAAGAACTTTAAAAATATGTTGTAACAGTGTTTCCTCCTATACACTGGCAAGAGCGCTCCTGTGGCCTTCAGGAGAAATGATCATTTGTTCCAGAAACTCCCCAAGAGGAAGTACAGCGCAACCATGAATTTCTGTTGAGGAAAAGTTTATTTTACAGTCTCTCATCCCGATAGGAAATACATTTAACGCAACTCTACAAACTCCTCCTCACTCAGAGGAAGTATATTTCGTGCACTCTGCGTAACCTAATTTCGGGTTTTCAGTTTAGAAATGGAGTTCTTCCACGAATCTATTATTATTTCTTTAAATGTGTTACATAATGTATATGATGTTAAATATTGTATATATGTAAATATTGTATGTCTGGAAAATACTGAGTAAATAAAGCTGTGAGTCCTCCAACCTGTGCCCCTGAAGTATCTCAACCCAACCACACCCAGTAACAATCTGTTGCTTAACCTGTACACTAGAATGCAGTTTTAATTTTATTTTAAAAATGACATCATTAGACTAAATTTCATGCCAATGTTACTATTCTAAATAGAAAAAAAAAAAAAGATACATTATTTATCAATATTTTCTTACTTTATGGCCGTTATTTGGAAGATCTAGATTTTCAGAACCACATAAGAAAGTCGCTCCTTCGAATTCTGCAATTTTCAAGTACTGCTTAATCCTTTCATAGTGCTGTTCACTACAAACAGGTCCTAGCCAAGTGTCATCATCCATTGGATCACCCATTTTGATTTTTTCTGTAAAGAAATGCAAACAATTTATTTTTTAAATTTCAAGAAAATCAATCACAAATACAATGCTGCTGACTTTTTACCTAAAAGCAATACGTAATGG
>BPLR01011937.1:0-11371 GCA_021605095.1 Caerostris extrusa | reverse complement strand
ACATAGATGATGTATTTGTTATACATTATATCTTTTTGTTCTAGATACTAGAATAGCTTCTTTCATTGTGTATCCAAGATATCTTTTTATAAAACTCAGTACTGAGAAAAGCCTCACAGCACTTGCTTGATTTGCTGCTAAAGCAGTTGCTCTGTTTGCTTATATTTGTATTATTATTATTATTATTTTCCAATGCAGCTGGCAAACAGACATGGACGTCTTGGATGCCTTAAGGCAAGTGCTGCACAGACGTTACTCACTTTGCATTAACCAGGGGTGCGTGTCACTAAAAGATAAGCCACGGACGCGGAGTAACAATGCCCCCGCAACGCTCTACGATCCTGTTAGACCGGGACCTACGGTTTAAAGTGGATTCCGAACCACTACACAGATCCATGGCACCGCCGGGACTCGAACCCGAAACCTATGGTACCGAGAGCCAGAGCGCTAGCCACTCTGCCATTCAGACTCCATATTTGTATTATTGAAGGAAACAATTGTATTGACTACTTAACATTTAATTTTAACACAAATTCGTACAATTTTAGGGAATTTTTTTTTTTTTTAAACTGTCGTTAATCAGGTTTTTAACTTCGATTCTTTAAAAATGCTCGACTCCCGACTCCGATGCAGACTCCCCACCACAAAATACGAACCATTTTGTAACTCCGATTTTTAAAAATATAAATAGTTGAAATCGGATAATCCTGTGCAGTTGATATTCTGTGGAAAATAAGCGTAAAAATTTTGTCATTAGTATTTCATGCATCTTATTATAAGAAATGAAAGTAAAGCAACAAAATGTTTATTATTATAACAATGTTTTTGGGGCCAGAAGGGTCGAGTGTCTAGCGCTCTGTACCACAAGTTTCGCGTTCGAGTCCCGGCGGTGCCATGGATGTTTGTAGTGGTTCGGAATCCACTTTGAGCCGTAGATTCCGGTCTCCTATGACTGTAAGAGCATTACGGAGCAAAAGTCAGACTTCTACCTACGGGTGCTCCATCACAACAGAAGCTGCTTCCTTCCCCTTCAACCATGAGTCCATACGGGTTCGTGGGCTTGGTCTAGATTAGATATCTACCAAGTGGGATAAGTCATAACACACACACAATGTTTTTTGTGTAAAAGAAATTTTTCTGGTTTAAATGAACTTGCTGTGAAAGATTTTTTTTTCCTAATGCAGCTGACAAACACTTAGACAACTGTTTGGATGCATTAAGGCAAGCGCTGCACAGACGTTACTCACTTAGCACTACCCAGGAGGTGCGTGTAGCTTTAAGGAAGCGGAGTAACAATACTCCCGCAACGCTCTACGATCCTGTTAGACCGGGACTTGCGGTTTAAAGTGGATTCCGAACCACTACAAACATCCATGGCACCGCCGGAACTCAAACCCGACACCTGTGTTACCGAGTGCCGGAGCGCTAGCCACTCGCCCATTCAGACCCATTTTTAAAAATAGAAATAGGTGAAATTGAATAATTCTGAGGAAAATAAGTGTAAAAATTTTGGAATTAGCATTTCCTGCATCTTATTATAAGAAATGATTTATCTTATTATGAGAAATGTTTATTATTATTATTTTGATTATAACAATGTTTTTTGTGTAAAAGAAATTTTCCTGGTTTAAATGAACTTGCTTTGAAAGAAATATGATCATATATATATATATATATTCAAACTGCGGTTTTGATGATTTTTGAATTGTAAACAATAATAATTAAATTATATAACGTATTAGGAACTAAAGTATAAAATGTATTAAGAACTAAATTATAAAATTTATTAGGATCTAAATTATAAAATAGTTTAAAATTATTCATCAAACATGGATTATGGTTCAGCAGATTAAATGGATTTACAATTAAACAGTACGTAATTTTTACCAATAATTTCAACAACCAGAGAATGTAATGTAGTATTTACAATCAGTTCAGTGATTGGCCCATCTGCGTGTTTTCACTGGCGCCAAGGCTACTTTATTGTGAGAAAGTGTATTTTAATGCGAGATATATTTGATATCATAGGCTGAATGGCCGAGTGGCTAGCGCTCTGGCGCTCAGTACCACAGGTCTCGGGTTCGAATCCCGGCGGTGTCATGGATGTTTGTAGTGGTTCGGAATCCACTTTAAGCCGTAGGTCCCGGTTTAACATTATCGTAGAGCGTTACGGGGGCATTGTTACTCCGCGTCCGTGTCTTATCTTCAAGTTACACTCGCCCCCTGGGTAATGCAAAGTGAGTAACGTCTGTGCAGCGCTTGCCTTAAGGCATACAAGACCAAGCTGTCTAAGTGTTTGCCAGCTGCATTGGAACAAAAAAAAAAAAACTACTACTACTACACACACCACATCACTGTGCCTAGAATTGAGTTGCCCCTTTACAGTTTGGGAATGATGTGGGTGATAAGAAGTCTGATTGGGCTCTGTGACGCTCTATGGTCATATGAGACCGGGACCTACGGTTTAAAGTGGTTCCGAAACACTAACAAACATCCATGGCACCGCCGGGATTTGTGGTACCGATTAGTCTAAAATAATTTTATGTTTTTTAATTATCTACTGTGTGACCTGTTAAGTTTGAAATGATCAGGTAGTGTGTACAGCAGAAATCGCTTGTTATAATAGTTGGCCCCAATTTTATTTTCTTCATAAATGAACAATGACAATTATAGATAATTTATACAATTAAAATATAACAAAGTTAGTCTTAAATAAAAAAAAAAATATTGTACCTAGGGCTTTAAATTGATCAAAGGAATAATAATAAATATGAGAATGTAAGTGAAAATAATAATAGATAATAATAATAAGATAATTACCTAAATAACAATAAGAAAAACAAGAAGTATCGAATATAAAATAAGGGATAGTTAGTAAAAACCAATTTAAAAAAACTATTTATTCTTCCAAATTTATTTCATCGCTTTCAAAGTAATCCTCTGGGAAGCAATGCACTTATGCCAACTTTTTTTCCAATCCTCAATGCATGCTAAAAAGTCATCGGCAGGGATGGCCTTCAAAGCGCGTGCCGATTCACTTTGAATCTCTTCAATCCACTCAAAACGGTGTCCCCGGAGTGGTCTTTTCAGTTTAAGGAAAAGCCAGATGTCGCACGGTGTGAATACGGTGGTTATGGAATGATATGGGTTTCAATTTTAGAGAGTGTCAATTCAATGAAGTGTCAGCTGACGCATTCAGTGTTCTCGGTACCAATCGAGATTTGAGATTGTTTGAGGCCCAAAATGGAAATAGCTGATCCTTTTGAAATTCCAACATCATCCGCAACGTCTCTAATTGTAAATAGACAGTTTGCAAGCACCCAATCTTTAATTCTTTGGACGTGAGCTTCGTCGGTTGAAGTTGAGGGTCGACCAGAGAACTCGTCGTCTTCAACGCGTTCTCTGCCTTCTTTGAACTGTTTATATCACTTCTAAGCATTTCTTTCCGATATAGGAATGCTCACCGAAGGCCTTCTGCAACATTCTATACGTTTCTGCAAACAAAATTGAATGCAAATTCTTTGCTCGATGAATTCAGACATTTCAAAAATCGCTGGAATCAGTTTTAGCGTCTCGCAAAGCCAAACGTAACTGGAACACTAAAGACGTCATATTTTAACGTCAAATTTCACAGATGTCAAGGACAGTGCTCTATCACAACAGAAGTTGCCTCCTCCTTCCTTCCTTCTATGAGAGATACAACAACAACAAATACAATATATTTAAGTACTATTGTAAAATAAGAATTAAGATCAACAACTGACTGACATTCACACTTTTTGCATCTTATTACTACAAAAATCACAACTCTTTAAAAAAAAAAAATTAAAATCAAATTTTTTTTTGTTCCAACGCAGCTGGCAACCACTCAGACAATTGCCTTTGATGCCTTAACGCTGCACTGACGTTACTCACTTAGCACTACCCAGGAGGTGCATGCAGCTTGAAGATAAGCCACGGACGCGGGGAGTAACAATGCCCCACAACGCACTACGATCCTATTAGGACCGGGACCTACGGTTTAAAGTGGATTCCGCACCACTACACACATCCATGGCACCGCCGAGAGTCGAAACCGAAACCTGTGGTACCGAGCGCCAGAGCGCTAGCCACTCGGCCATTCAGGCCCCTTAAAATCAAATATTAAGTCACTTAAATCAAAATCATGTGTGGGGAGTCGGTTAAAAAATTTTCTGACCCAAGCGTCGAATATTTTATACCGACTTCAACTACTAGCTCCCGATCCCTGATTCTTTTTTTAATTTTAAGTACTATGTTTTGAATTACGGGCTTCAGAAAAGTTTGCGGAATAAATTGAATTCAAGTATCTATAAAAACAGTTTTTACATAGCAAAATATAGGGCCTGAATGGCCGAGTGGCTAGCGCTCTGGCACTCGGTACCACAGGTTTCGGGTTCGAGTCCCGGCGGTGCCATGGATGTTTGTAGTGGTTCGGAATCTACTTTAAACCGTAGGTCCCGGTCTAACAGGATCGTAGAGCGTTGCGGGGGCATTGTTACTCCGCGTCCGTGGCTTCTCTTCAAGTGACACGCGCCCCCTAGGTAATGCAAAGTGAGTAACGTCTGTGCAGCGCTTGCCTTAAGGCATCCAAGACCAAGCTGTCTAAGTGTTCGCTAGCTGCATTGGAACAAAAAAAGTCTTACTTGGTTTGCTGCTAAAGCGGTCACTTTCTTTGATCTTGGTTTTGTTTGTGGAAGGAAACTACAATTGAATTGCCTCCTTATTATTTCATAAAAGAGTCGGATCTTTAAACCGATTCCTTAAAAAATTCCCGACTCCGACTTCCCTCTTCCGGTTTATACTGTGTTTTGCTTAGATCAGGGATGGGCAAACGTTTTCGGTCGCGGCCGAAAAATAAAAAAAAAAAAAGTTTGGCTGGCCAAGATAAATATTTTCTAAAATTTAAAAACAATACACATGTATTACAATTTAAATATCTTAATGAGATGAATGAATTTGCGATGAGACACGCTGGTTTATCCTTTACAACTATTAAAAAATATTGAAATATTTTACGAATAACCCAAACAAGCACTAGCTACGCTATACTTTTAATAATTTCACCACTATTCACAATGAATTCACCACTATACCTCCGCAAAGTTCACCGCTGACAATGACACCGTTCACAATGAATTCACCGCTATATTCTTATGGCAAGCGCTGCACAGACGTTACTCACTTTGCATTACCCAGGGGGCGCGTGTAACTTGAAGATAAGCCACGGAGTAACAATGCCCCCGCAACGCTCTACGATCCTGTTAGGACCGGGACCTACGGTTTAAAGTGGATTCCGAACCACTACAAACATCCATAGCACCGCCGGGACTCGAACCCGAAACCTGTGGTACCTAGCGCCAGAGCACTAGCCACTCGGCCATTCAGGCCCCTCTTTGCTTTAATATAGAAAATAAAAAAAAAAAAATGTTATTCAAAAGAAAAAAATTCAAATAGCTAATGTTGAAGGATTTTTATGTATTATATTATAGCTGATGTATTATAGCTGAAATGTGCAATGTTTATATTAAATCAAAACAAAATATTATTTGACGAAAGAAACAATAATAGCTGTTAAAAATATTATAAAATTGAAACTATTTATATCGCAAACCTCGATTTTTCTTCTTCTTCATTAGCACAACAGCCCCATGGTGGGCCAAGGCCGTCTGCCTACTGCCAGATTTCGAGACAGTTTTTTTTCTTTTTATTGGAGCAGGGTTATCAGCCCTATGCTCATTGCTGACTAATATGACTGTATATTTGACCGGTATAATATGACTATATTAGACCGGGTCCTACAGTTTGTCCCTCGACCTAGTCCCTCGACCATCAGGCCCCAAACTACGGATAAATACGCACGAGAATTGTTACTTTGACAAACTACTACAAGCATGCATGATAACCCAACACCTGTAGTCAACCTCGTCATTTGCTAAGCATAAATAAATTTCTAAACTTTGTGACCTAATAAAGGATGATTTCAATTTTAACTGTACACCTTGTTGTCTAGATTAATTAAAAAGTTGTAATAACAATGTCAGCGATGTCATTTATTGATATCTACTACATTTGATCAGAGCAATATTCAAATAAATATCAATGCTATTAAATTTTAAACCAATATTTAAAAAATATTAATGATAATGCTTCTAAGTATAAAATTAACTTTCTACATATCGAAAAAGAATTATGGTGAAATCTAAAAAAAATTAAATTAATAAAAAAATAAACTTACTTTACCAGCTTCTCTTCCTCTGATACCTCTACGACACATGGGCAAAACAAACCTCAAATAGCACCTAAAGGATGTTTTGGAATTAATTGAGGTAATCATAAAATAACAAATTTGATATTGTAAATATTACGTGTCTACTCACTTGGAAATGAAACCCAACGGCACCTGAAGCTCTGATAAGACATTATCTATGTCATTTTTATTCTTTGCAACTTCTTTGCCAGCTCCAGCAAGATTCTTAAAGAAAGCAAAATTAATAAATTCAGATGAGGAATTAAAAAAATATTCATTGGTTTTTGGTTTTATGAGACTTTAGCAACGTCATAATACTTAATCAGTTGAAACTGATAAAGATTGTTTATGTTCAAACCAGAATCGAGGAGTCGAAAACGGAAATCGAGTATTTTTAAAGGAGTCGGGAGAAGTCAGGAGTCGATAAAATCTGATTTCCAATACAATTCTATTGTATCCTTCAGGAATTCAATCAGCAGCAAAGATAGTTACTGTTTTGACAGCAAACCAAATAAGTGTTGAAAGACTTTTCTCATCTTTTCTTGGAATTGCAGATTATGCGCAAATCGGATTTTGAACAATTTCTTAATTTTATTTTTTGAGAAATCTAAATGTGAGATATTTCAGGATTTTTTTTTATTCCGTATGATGTAACGGTTTTGTTATACATATTGTGTGTAGGGAACAACGGTAGTGGTTTGTCTGGGGATAGTGGTCATGTTTCTGGCTCACCCCTTATCAATTCTTTGGTTTTTATGCCGTGTTCTTTATATGTATGTGTATGTGTGTGTGTTTGTGTGTATTTTTGTGCGTGTGTATATAGATATATTCATTGAAATAGTTATGTTTAGAATATAATAATATAAATCGAAATATAAATAAATTCAGTGAAGTTTATGTTATTATTAAAGTAATGTAAAATGCAATAAATAAAAAGATAAATGAAAGATGAAATCAATTTAACTATATGTTTTTAATCTACAGTGAGTGTAAAAAGTATTCGTACAGTACGACAATTGATTTAAAAGAGATCCGTTCATAAAAATTGTAAACATAAATTCCATTTTAATTAATTATAATTATATAATAGAACATATTTTCACTAGTTTCATGTGAAATTGACACAAAAATAATTTTATACATGAATAAATATTTACAAAACTGAAACAATCAAACATCTTGTGGTGTAAAAAGTATTCGTACATCAGGCATATATTGGCCAATACAATCATAATATTTCAGCTAATACCTTGTAGGATATCTTTTAGCTCGAATAACTGCCTTGAGTCTCTTTGGCATCGATTCCACCAATTTTGCTGTTATTGATCTAGATATGGCGTCCCATTCTTGATTAAGAGCTGATTCCAAATCATTTTTATTAGAAATATGTCTGGATCTAATATTTTTTATCAAGAACGTCCCATAAATTCTCGATGGGGTTGAGGTTCGGCGATTGAGGAGGAAATTTCATGAACTTTGGGGTATTATATAGTATCCAGAGCCTTGTGTTTCGGGTTGTGTGCTTGGGGGTCGTTATCATGAATGAAAACGTAATCACCATTCAAGCCCATTTTTGTTGCACTAGGTCCTAAATTATTTTTTTAAATATCAATATAAAGTTGATGATTCATAATGCCTTTAATAAAGACTAATTCGCCTACCCCAGAAGCACTCATACAACCCCAAACAAGCAGACTTCCACCCCCATGTTTCACTGTTGGCACTAAATTCTTAGGATGCATTTTTGTATTGCGCTTTCTCCATACCATTCGTCTCCCGTCCGATCCAAATATGTTGTATTTACTTTCGTCTGTAAAGATAATCTTTTTCAGAAATCTGGACTTTCATTAACGCATTGCTTGGCGAAAGACAATCGCAGCTTCCGATTCTTCTCACTAACAAAGAATTTTCGCCTCGCAACACGGCCATGGAAACCTTCATTTCTGCATGCATTTCGAACAGTACTTACGGAGACTGCTGTTCCCATGTTCTTTAGTTCTGATGTTAATGTAGGAGCACTTATTTTGGATCCTTCTTTAATGAACGTACCAGAAACCGTCTGTCAGATGATGTCAATAGACATGGTCGCCCAGTACGAGAACTGTTTTGAACCAATGTCAAAACCTGTTTTTGTGTCAATTTCACATGAAACTAGTGAAAATAACAGTACCAAGTATCAAAGTACCAAGTTTCATAAAAGTACCAAGATAGAGACACAGATTCTACCTTAACATTCCGCAGTTGCAAACATGAAGTTTTTGTGTTTTTACTGATCTACATTCTGAAGAAAAAGATATGAATGCAGCTTACTTGTAATAATTTCACTAAAGATTTCGGTTCCATTTCCCAAGTAATTGAACGTACATCGGACTAAAAGTAAAAAGTTAAATTAATACGATTTTCAAAGCAACAATTATAATGAAATATTTTAAATATTTTTATGTCCGAATATAATTTTTAATACTTAATAAAGTATGTCATAAAAGTACCTCTTGAATGCATCTGTGACCGTGCCTTTTTAGAAATTGCCGAAATGTGTCTCCAGATGGCATGTTTGTAGTTTGTAGCCACTCTAAAGCCTCCTAAATTAAAGAAACAGAATGAAATTTCACAAATGCTATATTTTTATTATTTAAAAAAAATTATAAAAATTTATGAATAAAAAAATTACATCATACACCGATCTGCCCAAATATTAAATCTACTTGAGTATCATACAGTTGGAGTTATCTATCTTAAAGGCATATAAAATGGAAGGTTTGGATCTAGAAATTATTGTTGTGAATCTAACATTTCTAGTTTGGTAATAAAACCTATCATAGGCTGTGATGTTATGCAGTAGTTGATGTCCTTGAAAATTGAGAATATGTAGAGACATGACATCATTTTGACAAACAACAGATAGTGAAAATCACCACATGAGATTTTTAAAATACTAATGGAAACAAAAAGGCTAGTTAACTGTTTATTGCATGCAGTAATCAGGACAAATAATAAATTTTAATAATAATTAATAAAAATAATAATGCATTCTATGATGTAATAAAAGGTGGTGAAACCACCTAATATTTTTCCTGATTACTGCATACAGTAAAAAGACTTTTTGTTTCAATTAGGCTTTTACAAACCCCGTGTGGTGGTTTTCACTATCTGTTATTTGTTGAGAGTCTTTTACATATTCTTCAGAATATGTGAAGACATGGTAGCGTTCCAGCGAACAGATAGTGAAAACAGATGCATGGTATTAGTAAAATCCTAACGGAAACGAAAAGTATAGTTACCCGTTTACTATATGTAGTAATCAGAATAAATAAACGGTGTGAAACCTACAATCAAGGACAAGATGCTTGTCGGTCAAGGAAAATTGATGGTAGAACATTTTGTTGTCTTGTTTGTGCTGATAGACATGCTATACATTTTGCCATTACTAGTGAATTTAATTGTAATGCATGAATCGGAACAAACAGTTCATCATACGCTTTTGTCTTCCAGCCGTCGGAACAGTTGACATTTGCATGCCTATGCCGGGCCGACTTCGATGAAAAGAGGCCTTAGGCTATTCCACTTATGAGGCCCTTTCACCTCCTTTTATTAAGTTTGTAAGTTACTTAATATGTTTGTTTATTATTCATAGAATTTCTCCTTATTTTTGATTCAGTGTTTACTGTTTTTAGAATAGTGTCATTATAATTTTGCTAACCATTTGAATGTAGGCCCCTCTTGATCTTGAGGCGCTAGGCTGAAGCCTAGTAAGCCTATAGGAAAATCCGGCCCTGTGCCTATGGTAGTTGCCATTCATTATCATGTTAATATTCTCATTGGATTATTGAGGAATGAAAGCAGATTTTGTGGTCTGATGGAATCATATACTCTTAATCATGATCATTGGATTATTGAGGAGTAAAAGAAGATTATATCGACTGATGAGTTTTATTTGCTTCGCAAAAATGCAGCCACAAGCCTCTTTGGGGCGTGCATCGTCCTCGGTGCTCATTTCGCCTCGTTTAAATTTAGCAAACCTTCTCTACGGTTGATTTTCCTGGTGCAATGTCCAAATAATGTTTATCAAGTCAAGCCTTGGCTTCAATAGCATTTTTTTTTCGCCAAAAGCAATGCTTTATTAACACACACGAAATTCCTTTTTATCCATTTTTTTTCAAACTAACAAAAGTTGCTTCACTAAAAATGCTATAACTCACATACTAATAGTGCAACAGCTGTCAAATTTATACACGTGTCTTTTGAAGGTCAGGCCTAACTAAAACTCATATGGAGATAATACTAGTAGAGCCATCTATGTGTCAGCCTAAACTTTTCAGCCCATCTGTTTTAAAGTTTATTCCAAATCAGAATGCTGGGCCTGATTGGCCGAGTGACCAGCGCTCTGGCGCTCGGTACCACAGGTTTCGGGTTCGAGTAACGGCGGTGCCATGGACGCTTGTTAGAGGTTCGGAATCCACTTTAATCTGTAGGCCCTAGTCTGTTTAGTCAAGTGGGCACAAGAGGATCGTTGAGCGACAAACCAAACCAAATCAGAATACTAATATCTAACGTAGGGCACCAGTCTCCATTTTTTTATCTTTCTTCAGTTGTAACATTTATGCAGATAACTGTTTTTAAAAACATATTTACATTTTTCTCATTATAAATTTACGAAGAATTTTGCAGGATTTCCAACTTCAGTCTATATATTATGTCCTGATCATTGTAATGTTATACGAACGTTTGTTTTGCCTATTCATTGCATAAGTTTCTAATATATTGATTGCACTGTTCTGCAGTTTTGAGTCTTATTCAGTTGTAACAATTTTTTCCAGTACATCATTCTGTTCAATATCAATTCATTGCTGTACATCATTCTGTTCAATATCAATTCATTGCTGTACATCATTCTGTTCAATATCAATTCATTGCAATACATCATTTTTAGCTAACTGCTGCTTTTACCATTATTCTCCATTTACTAAAAACAACAATTATTTATTTTATTAATTATTAATAAAGTTTTTAAATTAATCAAAAACAAATATCTGCTTACTACGATCCAATATTGTAGTTCACCAACAACTATTAATTAAATTATTGATTAATAAACAAAACAAT